>PVJH01008195.1:0-37740 GCA_004026705.1 Nesogale talazaci | reverse complement strand
GGGACTAAGCTCAGAAGGTGGAAAGGGCAGGAATGTTAGAGTAGTAGAAATGGAAACACAGAGAGGACATGGGAGCATAATGTGATGTGCCTTCATCCAGAATGTGATTGGTGTCCAGAAACAAAAGGCATACTTATTGGTTGAAGGGAAATCCAAATCGCTCTGTGACATATCATCCAAGTAACAATAGAGACTTTAAGAGTCAACAACAGCACCTGGAAAGATAAGAAAGATAAGGACAAGGAGGGAATTTACATTAATGTGGGAGTAATAATTTAGCAAAGGAAGGTGAGAATATTTACACAAGCCAAAGTCATGACATTGAATTGTGCATGTGGAAAGTATGTCTTGGTGTCTATTTTGCTGCATCTATGTTCATCTGTGTACTTAAATGAACAAACCTTTTTCTGGAGCTGAGTACCTGTGGGCTGAGGTGTGCTCATTTAAGGCTGCTGACGCTTGGAGCTTGAGTGGAATGCCTTTGGGTCGAGGCCCACAGCAGAATAGTATTCCCCTTTAGCATTTAATAGCAGACCTGAAACTTTGTTACCATGTGAACAATTAAACAACTAAATTGAGCATTTCTCACTGGCATTATAACTTGTGAAGATCATTAATAAACCTGTGGATTATGAAAAAGCAACACAACTCAGCCGTAAATATACACTTTAACTCAATTTTATGTTATGGGGCTGAGCCCCGGTGGTATAAGCGGTTCAGTGCAGGACTGTAGCCCGCAGGCTTGGCGGTTCAAATCAAGCAGCGGCTCTAAGGAGCAGCTCTGGGTAGCTCCCATGAACAACAGAGTGCAGGGATGCCCCCCTCCAAAAAAAACACCCCCAAACAAAACAAAACAAAGCAGAAATTTGTTATGTAAGTCACATATAAAATACTTAGAAAAATATATCTTGAAAGTAGCTTTTTAGGAAAAATTGGTGAGGAAGTATGCCATATGGTGTACAGTTGAGTCCTTCGATAATGTAACTGGTTAGCTTGCTCTACTGGTAACCTAGACCTTGGAGGTTCAAGCCCACCCAGACGTACTTAGGAGCACCATCATTAGTTCTGTTCTAAAATAAATGAGGTCACCTTGAACAGGAATCCATTGGATGACAATTTCTAATATAACATCATCAACACTTAGAAATGGACATGGGGATTCATTTGAAAGGCATTTTGATATTTCATGCAATGCCAAAAATGATAAAAGCCCTTGTTGTTTTCTAACAAATATAGACTATGTATACCAAGCCATGATCATTTGTTCTTTCCATACCTCATCCCGACCTGTATCACATGTTGGTGAAAGCAGTGGAAGGGAGCGAAAGTTTCCCTTGGCTTGTTTGCAAGTGGACAAGTAAGAAAGATGAACTATTTGGTGAGCAAATACCACAAGTTAGACAATATCAGCCTCTATTTTACAGAGTAATGTTTAGCTGCACTATCAAGCAGTGGAGTGTCAGGTCACAGCATTTGCAGAGCTCAGAGTGACTTGGTATCTGAGAGTATCCTTGCACCTGATCTAAGAGTAAAATGAACCTCTGGAAGGTGGTCGGGGTGGTGGAATAATGTGAAGTGGAAAGAGGGGTCTTTGATGGCAGCCAGTGATCCAGGGGGTGGGCAGTTTGAAATCACCTGCACACCACGGGAGAAGACTGGGCTTTTCTCCTTCTGGAGCAGTTCGTCTCAGACACTCACAGGGGTCACTGCAAGTCAGACTGGCTCCACGGCAGTCAGCGAATGAGTCCTCTGAAGTTGCCTTAGACTCTGACGATGACTTTGATGGATGGCTTTTTAGCAGTTTTTTTTTCTTTCTGAATGCACAGCACCTCCTTGTTTACTGCAGCAGGTGGGGGTAGTTGCAAGGATTTTCTTTTTCAAAACAACCTAGGACATACTCTTGCATCTCTCCTGGCAAGTGACGGGTGACTGTAAAACTCTATCTATGACAAAAGAGATTGTGAAAGAGAAGGGGTAGCTCCTTAGGTAAACCATTTAACCCTTTTAACCACTTCTTCCTAGGGACGGTTGTTTGTAAAGTGGGGATGGTGAGAAAGAATTGATACTGAGCGCACAGAGCCTGGTAAGCTCTCCATGGTGCCTCATTTCTGACGTCAGCGCAATCCTTCGCTGAGGCTACTTTTGTTACTATGCCAGCTTTATCGCTAAGGAAACACACTATGCTATGGAACTCTTAATTCTTCTCTTTTTTGGTATTTCATACCACCTCCAGTCCATCTATAGATACAGATTTTACCTTTGCTGAATACTCATGGCAATCTGTTGCAAATAAAAGGCAGTGTTTCTGAAGACAGCTTTAAGGAAACATAGGAATGCAGGTATCCAGTTTTTGTTTCATTTTAAAAAACAAGCATGTCAGATATAGGCAACAAGTGTAGACAAGCTATAAATGTTCGGAGCATATAATTCTTGAACTGTTTGGAGGCAGGTACAACTTTGCATTATTTGCTGGTGCTACTTCAATAGAGGGTCATGTCGTGTTTCTTTGCAAAGCAGGGCAAGCACCTGTTTTTAGAAATTGGCAGAGTCTATGCAAATTGTGCTTTTGTCCTGGCATCAGCAGGCCTTGGCAGGAAGATGTGAATTATTAAGTTTCAATTCTCTAAAAAGCGCTTTATCAGTGCTGAGCTCTCTGGGGTTTACTAGAAGGAGGGCCACTTGGAAGGGTGCATACCATTCATTTCCATGGGGCTTAACTAATGGCATCTGTCAAGCACGGAGCTCACATGCACAATCTTTCCTGATCTCTGCATGGGAAACACAACCCAGCTCATGGATTACCTTTATAGTGCAGTTTTTTAAAAAGTAAGAAAGAAAGAATAAAATTATTGCCGTATTCTACCACATTCTGAAGAAAATAAACGCAGTGCCTTGACTCCTGAGACACAGTAGCTCTGAAGAACAGAAGCGAACATTCCGCATAGTGTTTCCAAAGCTTAATCATTGCAGACAATGGATACCTCGTCCTTCGTGCACAAATCGCTGCTCAGTGGGTTCAAACAATTGGCCTTTTTAGCACCCAAGTAGTTAATCACTCTGCCTCAAAACCGCCAGTCAAAGGCATGCCATCACAGTGGCCCCACAGTGCAGAGTCCTACATCGGTTTTCCAAGACTGTATTTCTTTATAGGACCAGCCACATGCATCATTTTCCAGCAGAATAACTAGTTGATTTGAACCACAGACCTTTTATTTAAGAGCAACTTATGGTCTACTATCTGAGGGAAAAAAGTTTCTTATAATGGATTTTGAAATTCCATTCTTGGAGTATAAATGAGAATTGAGAAGCTTCAGAGAATGCAAAACATTTCATTGGGCTCCAATCAATCTGCTTTTAAACCCTTAAAAAGAAGGTATGCTCTACTTATAATGCATTTGGAAGATTTTTTGCTTCACAGAAGCATGTTTCTCATAGCTCTTGCATTAGTTATCAGAAGCTGCACGTTTTTCTCCATAGTGATATTGGGTGTAAATACCTGAGACATCGATGTAGCCATCATATACTGCCACTAGTAGTAAAGGAAAACTCCCAAAATAATTTAATTAATACCGACATTTTGATAATCTAAGTTAATATATGTATATGTACACATACATGTGCGTGTGTGGCTGGGTGCATTTTTTCTCTTCTGAGGAAAATTCTAACCATGTCAGATCATTCCACATATTGGTATAGGGAACTCCAGAATCACAAAGGTAGAAAACTAGAGCAAACCTAGAATCTGCCTGCTCTAATCAGGGAATCACAGGTTTCAGTTGACAGGACTTCTTGAGGATTTAATAAATTTGATTGATTTTAGTAATGTTTGTCTTCTGAATCCACATCAGCAAAGAAATAAATTCCTAACAAGTACTCAATGTTAATTTGTAAAGTAGCATGTGAAATTTATGTTTCTTTACCCAAGAGAATAAAATCATGTTTCTGGGAGGACTGTGTTATAAAGTATATTAAATTCCAGAGAAAATGGATCGACTCCTTATCTAATTTGAGAAGGCAAGACATATGATTACAAGAAAGATAAAACATAAGAAACAATGATAACCCTCAGTAAGTCCCATTCTCTTCCTTGAAATACTGCCAGCTTAGATTGGAATCCTGCAGCCTTTTACATGGCAATTGCCCTGTTGCCCCCACACTCCATGGAAGTGTCCCAGAGGAGAAATATGAAATTTCCAACCAGCCCTGATTTCAAAGTGAAGTCAAGTCTCTTATTAGCTGCCATATATGGAATAAGTTTGAACTGGAAGATTCTTCATCATTCGGGTAGAAATAAAAATACATTGCAGGTAGTCCCTGGGTTTATAATACATGTCAGGTAGTCAAACCTTCATGGACATATTTATTTAATATCTCCTGTGCATATGATCAGACTCTGTGTACTTGATACTAAGACAAATATCTGACTAGCTGACATTAGATATGAAGCTTACCTAACTGTTCCTACTTATGTACACATTCAACATTTAAAGCCAGATTTATAAACGGAATTGGTTTATATGCCAGTGACTGTCTGATGGACATTATCTTGAAAGTTAAAGAGAAAGCTTACGAAAGCTACTGTTATAATGTCTGGGATAAAGCAGAGTCTTGCAACTGGCAGAGTTGATGGGATTGAAAGAAGGAGAAAACTGAGGAGGCAAGTGGTTTTGATTAAATGAAAGAGGATCTGGCAATAGGTTAGCTGAGGGTCATTATCAAAGCAGCCCACCAGTGAGGCTCATGCACTGTTACAATCACTGGCAGGCATTTTTGGCAGCCCTTTCCCACAAATGGTGGGTTTCTCTTGCAAAAGCCTACTGTTTGTACATTTCACACCCATCAGAGAGACACAGGCATCAACAGTAGTACAGAAATGCAGAGACTGTGAAAGTATTAAAGAGTGTCTAATTTTGTATGATGCACATCACTATATTGCCGGCTGCTGGTTGCCCTCTGAGAACTTAATTCACTTTTAGACCAAGGTTTTCTAGAAAGGAAACACAATGTTAGGAAATTCCCCCAGAGTTCAAAAGACTACACATCTCAAGGACTTGTAGCCCTTGCAAAAATTATGCGCTGATCACATTTAAGTGTGTGTGGACCCCCTTTAAGAGGTTGATTTTTACTATATTTTCAAGTTCATTTTTCTGAGCTTAATTTGTGATGGGAGAAAGAATTCATTTTTTTATCCCCATAAACCTCTCTCTTTCTCACAATGTGTCAAGTCTGATTTTGACATCAAAGAGTAATATTTAACCTTTGAGTTGGATGTTACATATTTCATTTATATCCAAGCCAATTATGTGCAGATTCTTCTTTTGGAACCTGATCAGTGAGTCCCAGAGAAGTCAAGGCTGGTCAGAGAGAGGGAAGACTTTGCTGTATTGTACTTCATGTTCACTTTGAAGCATTCAAAGCCATTACATCAAATTATTATTCTCAGAGGGGTGTGGAGGTAGCCTAGAACACAGACATTCTCATCAGGGTAGAAAGACTTTGGAGTTTTGCATCCCTTTAATCTTTACAAATGTAATGTGTGTTGTGTCCAGGGGACTTACAATTTCAGATTCTTAGGCATCAAAAGAGGTGCAGTTAATTTTCTTCTTAAAAGAAATATGTGATATTGACAGTCACATATTGTTTCGGTATTGCCAATCAACAAGTTTTGAATAAAAGTTTGGCTGCATTTTTGAAAGGACAGCACAAACTCTGATCATTCTAGATCAATCTGACAGTTCATCCTCACCTACATGTAATGTTTCTGCTGCATAGAAATCATGAATGAAAGTGAAAGGAGAACACAACTGTTTCCTATCAAGATTTTACTATTTTATTTGAACCTATCACTCAAAACTGTGTTAACTTTGTAGCAGTGACAAATTTCTTCAAGTGTTTCTTCAGTTTTCCACTAAATTTATGTTTTATAGCTCTCCATATATAATTTTTCTAGGAGAATTTAACTGTGCTTTAAAAATTAACCCTATAATACTTTTTATTCACATGCTTCATTTATAATAGCACCATATATATTACAAGGCATTGTGCCAAATTAATATTTTTTCTACTACTGGACATAAGGATAATTATTAGACTCTGGACTAAGTTCTCATAACCTGGATATTTCCCTCGTGAAGATGAGAAGCTATCTCCCAGTTGCTGGGAGTTAGTCTGAGAGTTTATTAATCACGGACAAGACAAGATGGCAGCATCTGAGAAGCTGGAGGAGTCGGCAGAGAGACCACATAGCTTTGCCCTGATGGAGCCAGACCTCTGAAGCTGGGACGGCCACATGGAGACCTCTGCCAGCGATGAGTTGCGTCTGCCACCATGGGATGCTGACCTGTGACTTTGTGAATTGGAAGGAGACTTTATAGACTGGTTTCGGGCATATGGGTTAATATCAGACTTATTGGGACTGGATTGGGATGCTTTCTTAATGTCCTATTTCTCTTATATATAAACTTTTTCCTTATATCCAAAAAAAATTAAACCTATAATACTTTCTATTTACATGCTTCATTTATAATATCATCTCATCATACACATTCCAAGGCATTGTGCAAAATTATATTTTTATACTATTGGACATAAGGATAATTATTAGACTATGGACTAAGGACTCATAGCCTGATATAAAATCTTTCCATAAAGACCAAGTTGCCATATAACTAAATTCTTCCACCAGGAAATTCAATAAAAGGAAATAAGTCAATCTAAGAAATGAACAGTGTAGTAACAGATTAGTACAAAAGCCACAATTAGCAACATACCTAGCAATGAGAAGCTATGCCTTGTGACATTAATTAATGCAGACATATTTTTAACTGGGGCTTTGGATTTATAGATAATTGAGCTAAAGTACCTGACTGCCCTGATTAATTGAGTTTGCATTCATAATGATTTAGGATCTTTTATAAAGGTTCAGAGCGACGGAATTATTATCATTACACTGAAAATATAATTAAAGAAGTTACTTGGGAAGAGAAGATGGGGTTCCTACTCGAACCAAGTAAACACAACCTGAGGACAAGAAGTGGTGAAAAAAACCGGCAGACTATGTATGCTCCTGGACCCGGATTAGCAACACAACAACCCTTTGGATTCCCTTGACTCAGGGGTTGGGGGTGGAGGTGGGGGAGCAAATTCAGTATAGCATGCCCTGGTTTCTAGTCTTACGAACTAACTTACACTAGAAAAGTACTGTGCTTGGTTGGTTAGTTGAAGCTCAAATAGTTTCTCTTTGAATGCCGCAGACACAAGTGAATATGATAAAAGAGTTGCATGATAAAGCAATTTGTGCAGTGGCATGACAATCTTAAGTGTTAAGTAAAAGCAGTAACATTCATTTGTATAAGAAAACAGCTTTAGAATATGAAGAGAGAACTTCAACCTTTACATAATTCTTGATGGCAGATGAAGTGGGGATCAATGCATTTGCTAAGTTGCCTAATAGGTACATGAAGATCTAGGTTTAAGCACTTGATTTTGTTGTCCATGCATTTAGAGGGAAAGAGAAAACTCAGATGCTTAAGGGCTTGTTGTTTTATTTTTAAGATCATTTTATTGGAGGCTCGTACAACTCGTATCACAATCCATATATCCTTCTATTGTGTTATGCACGTTTGTACATGTATGTACATATATATGTACATCATCGCTTTGAAAGCATTTCCTTTCTACTTGAGTCCTTGGAATCAGCTCCTTATTTTCTCAGCCCTCCCTTAAAAACCCTTCAGAATCTATAAATTATTATTTTTTCATGTCTTGCACTATCCAATGTCTTCCTTCACCCCCTGTAATTCTAAGACAGCAAACACTTCATCTTCCACTATGCATTTCTGGATAGTTCTAGTATTATCAAGATGCTTAGTTGCAGATAACAGAACAGAGACTTAGGTTACCTCAAACAGAGTTAAAGAAGAATATTTATTATTACTTATGTAACATGAATTTCTGAGGAAAGGGATCATTGTGGTGCAGTATTACATTTCTCTACATTTTTCTTAGATTTGGTCCTGGCAAAGCCTGGTTTTTATGGTCAGATTAGCAGCAAGCCGACTGCAGTGGCTCAGGCCCCCAGTGTTCATAGGAAGCTGGAAGCTGTGAGCTGTCTTTTTTTCCAGTTACTTCCAAAAGACTTTCCCAGATTTCTTGGCTAGTCCACACGACAAATCTGGGAAATAACCAAGGTTGGTAAAGATGGATTCCAATCATCTTTATGACTGGGCATCAGCTTCCAATTCCTAGACGATGGAGCATGACAGACTGAATAAAAGTAGAGAGTGTTCTTTAGAGGAAAGTGGATGTTGTATAAGAAATCATCAATCATAACATGTTTCACTGGCAGCTAGAAATAAATACATACATATTTACAAACATATATACATATCATACATACGTACATAGGTATGTAAAATAATGGCTCAGAGAGACTTCTAAATTGTCACAGTTTTAAAGTCATTCAACCAGAATTACTTTTCCCCCTATGCACATATTTTCCCTCAGTGCTTTTTTTTCTTTTAAACATGTCATTTTGATCATACCTGCCCTTGCAAATGAGAAGAAACTACCCTGTTGAATACCTGAATATGAATGCATGATAGCGCAAATCACTTTAATGCTATAACCTCTCAAAGGTGACCTTTCCACTGATCTTCCATAAATTTATTTTTATAGGATTTACAAAAATATTATTTTATTTGTATTATTAATAAACTATAAGTTGTCTGCTTTACTAAATACCACTTTTAGTAAAATGTAATTTTTTTATAAATCATTTTATTGGGGGCTCATACAACTCCCATTACGATCCATACATACATCAATTGTATGCAGGCCACATTGGCACACCTGTTGCCATCTTCACTCTCAAAACATCCTCCCTCCACTTAGGCCTCCAGTACCAGCTCCCCATATTTCCCTTTTCTCTCCTTTCCTCCTCCCCCATTAACCCTTAATAATTTACAAATTATTATTACATTTTCATATCGCACACTGTTCAATGTGTCCCTTCACTCACTTCCTTGTTGTCCATACCCCAGAGAGGAGGTTATATGTAGATCCCTGAAATTGGTTTCCCCTTTCTAGTCCAGTATCCCTCCAGCCTCCCAGTATCACCACTCCCACCACTAGTCCTGAGGGATCACCTATCCTAAATTCCCCATGTTTCCAACTTCAATGTACATCTCCTGGTATAGCTAGGTTTATCTGGTAGAATCGGGATCATGATAGTGGGTGGGAGGAAGCATTTGAGAACTAGGGGAAAGTTGCATATTTCATTGTTACTACACTGTACCTTGACTGGCTCATCTTCTCCCTGCAACCCCTCTGTAAGAGAATGTTGCTTCACCTTTTGATGGGCGTTGGGTCCCCAATCTGTACTCCCCTCATTTATAACGATGTAATTTTTAGTTCTTTGATGCCTGATACCAGATCCCTTGGACACCTCGTGGTCACACAGGCTTCTTCCATGTGGGCTTTGTTTCTTCTGAGCTGGATGACTGCTTGCTTACTCAAGGCTTTAAGACCCCAGATCCTATATCTTTTGATAGCTGGGCACCATCAGCTTTCTTCATCACATTTGCTTATGCACATAAGTAAAAATTATTTTTGCTTAGCCTTCTGCTCTTGTTGCATAGCCTGAAACCTCAAAAAAGAATGAACACATGAATCCTGAGATTTTTCAGTCTTGTTAGCACCAAATATGTTTGAGCCATCAGAGTGTGTTCCAAGATGAGTGGACTGTACTTCAGATATCATATATCCAAGAGTCCATGCCTTTCAGTTAGTGGAGTCAATAGGACATTGTAAGGATATATAAAAACCTGAAGATAGGCTAATTTTCAATAGCAAATGAACTGTAAGATAATAGCAACCAAACACCTGGGGGGTTATTGAAGAGGGGCTATTGCATATGGAAAAGACTTAAAAAAGAAACCTTAAAAAAATAAAAAAAAATAAAAAAGAAACCTTGTTGGAGGAATATATGGAAGAGTGAATTGATAGCAAGTGGAAAGGGGGAACGCAATGCTGAAAGACTAATTAAGAAGGAAAGCTTGAATGTTATTTTAGGAGCAATTGATGTATCAACTTGGTTTTTGTTACTTGAGAAAGGTAAAGACAAAGTTAGAGAACTAGAAGGTAGGGAAGATCCTGAAGAGACTCTTCAGTCCATACCAATACATTTGGATGGTTTGAGGAACTACTGCAGCTTTTGGAGCAGATCTTTGATATGATCAATTAATTTTAAAAGATTAATGTACAAACCACATACAGGAGTGAACAAAGACAGAAGATAGTCAAGCAATAAAGCGCACATGCATGAAGCTTTAAGAGATAAAACTGAAGGAAATGTTGAAGAATTATAATTGACAGGGCAAGATAACTTATTGGGTCATAGGACTTAGATAGAGCCCCAAGCTAAGCTCTAGATATCCAGCTGTGAAAATGATGGGATTGTTAACTGAAATATTGACGTCCAGAGCGGTTTTTGTCTTCAGAGAAGAAAGAACTCATTTTCTGTTACATGAGTTTGGTTTGCAGACAGTAGAGCCCATGGCTAGGAATGATATCCATCAGGTAGATGGGAATGTGCCACTGAATTTTAAAACTCGCACAGCTGGTGCTCTTGTTGCAAAGACAATGCCATGTGCAGGTAAATGCAGAAACCACATGAATGTCAGAGATTTAGAGTCCTTAACAAAATCCCTGGCACATTCCTATACCAACACAGCCTTACTTAATTAAAACAAACCTTTATTAGCTAGTATACTCTGGGATGGAAGGGATGGGAACACATTACAAATTTATGTAAGCAAAACACTGAGTTAATGGTCTCCTCTTGTTACCACTTGTTACCACTAAGAGCTGGAATTTACTTTGCTTGGAATGACTTTGAATAATCTACCATCACTGAGCCAAAGGTGTAACTCCACTGTGAATCTCACTATGCAGGTTCACCGCTAGAATCAAGGGTAGTATGAAGCTTTGGTTACCAAAATTCACCTAAACATAAACATAAAGGGTGGTAAGGATGCAGTCACATTTAAAGAAAAATCAGGGCTCTGTTGCCTTAAGAAAAGATTGTGGATGCCAGAAAGGGTCTTTCTGGTGAGGTGCTTAAGTGTTCCTCCACTAACTAAAGGGTTTTAGCTCATTTGCATGGAAAGAAAGGTGTAGTAATTGGCTTCTATAAATATTACTCAAACACACAAACAAAACCACAAACACCACCAACAAAAAACTCACTGCCATCAAATAGATGTTGATGCACAGCAACTACAAACTACAGGGCAGAATCATCTCTGTGTTTCTGTGACTATAACTCTTTAGGTGAGTAGAAAGGCCTGTCTTTCTCCTGCAGAGTCACTGGTGGTTTCAAAACTCCAGACCTAGCCCAATGCACAACAATGATTATGCCACAACGTCTTGGGAAGCTCGTGGCGCCATTCTTGATTTCAGGTGCCCTCAAGTTGGTTTTAATTCATCATAGCCCTATGTAAATCAACATGAAACGCTGCCTAGTCCTATGGCATTCCCACAGATGGTTGTTATGTTTGAGCCTGTTGTCACAACCAGTGTGTCGATTCAATTCATTGAGAATCTTCCTCTTTTTTACTAACCTTGTATTTTATCATGAATGTTAAAGTACAAGGAGGATCCTTCTTGATCACATGTCCAAAGTACATCAAGTGACCCTCTGCAGAGCAGAACACAATGCTGCTAGGTCCTGTACCAGCCTCACAACTGCCCTTCTCTTTGAGCCGATTGTTGCAGCCACTAAGTCACCCATCTTGTCAAGGACCTTTGCTCCTTTATTTTACCAAAAATCATATCCTTTCCCAGGGACTGATCTCTTCTGATAACATGTCCAATGTATGTAAGATAACCTCTTGCTATCTGCTGGTAAGGAGCATTCTGGTTGTACTTTGTCCCAGTCAACTTTCTTTGTTCTTTTGGTAGTTCTGTGGTCAGTCTTCCTTAGTGATTGTCCACCTTACATATACATTGAAGGAAATAGTAAACACCGTGGCTTGGGGCAGGCATGTCTCAATCCTGAAAGAGACACATTTGTTGTTAAACACTTTAAAGAGAATTTTTGCAGAAGATTTGCCCAATACAAAGAACTTAAGCAATTCTCAGTTTAAAAAATCATTAGATTTCTTAACTGTTGCTTCACGGGTTTGTGAAATGGGATTCTTAATAACTTTAGTCTTTCCACAATTATCATTATACTGATATTGGTGTGATTGTGAAGATTTTTGCTTTATGTTGAAGTGTGACCCATAGTACAGTGTGTAGTCCTAGAACTACATTAGTAGGCACATTGAATTTTACTCTTTCAGCAAGCAAATTTCTCTAACCTGTATATTGCAGGTAGTTAAGGAGTCTTCCTCCAGTCCTTATTTCACTTTGTTCTTCATATAGTTAAGCTCTCGGGTTATTTTCTCAGCATACAGATTGAATAAGTATGATGAAAGGGCACAATTCTAACACACATTTCCTGATTATAGTATTATGCAGTGTCCTTTCATTATTTTGGGGTTTTTTTTGTGTGGCATCACTCCCCTGGTGGGAGTAGGAAGCCTTTCATTATTTTTTAATGACTGCCTTTAGATCTATTTTGCAACTTCTGAATCAACATAGTTAAGTACTCTAGAATCCTCACTGTTCACAAATTTATTCAAACTTGTTATGATGGACCTCATTGAATGCCTTTGTATAATCAGTGGAACATGGGTAAAATCTTTTTGAAATGCTGTGCTGCAAGCCAGGCTCTATTTGACATCAGCAATGATATGTATAATTCCAGGTCCCCTCCTGAATCTTGTTTGAACCTCTGGCAGTCCCTGCAAATGTCATGCTGCAATTATTTTTGAATTATCATCAGTAACATTGTCTTTGAATGTGATATTAATGATTATTTTTGATGAATTCCACATTTTGTTGGATCACTTTGCTTTGGAATGGGTACAGATATGGATCACTTCCAGTCAGTTGGCCAGGAAGCAAACTTCCAACTTTCTTGGCATAGACAAACAAGTACCACCAGTGTTTCATCCGTTCACTTAAACTATTTCTATTGATATTTTTTGGGGGGGCATCACTGCCTTCTGGTGGGAGTGGGAGGCCCAGCCTTGCGCCTGGAGAGCTGCTGCTGGATTTGAACTGCCAAGCCAATGGGCCGCAGTCCTGGACTCAATCACTACGCCACCGGGGCTCAGCCCTCTATTGATATTTTATAAGTTCCCAAGTCCATTTTTTTCACCAATGATTTCAAGGCTGCTCAGATTTCTTACTTCATTGCCAGTGTTTCTTGATTACATGCTACCTATTAAAATGGTTGAAGATTGACCTATTCTTATTGATACAGTGACTTTGTATATTCTGTCCATTGTCTTTCATGCTTCTTCCCTTGTTTGATAGTTTTCTTACAGAATCTTTTAATATTGTAATTGGTGGCTTGAAGTTTAGCTTTAGTTGTTTTAGCTCAAGCAGTTTTGTGTTCTATAAGGTTGCAATCAACCTGAAAGCATTCAGTATATACATGTCTTTTAGGTAATTTGATGTAGTAGAGGGAGGCTGGCAATGGATACTGGTGACGAATATTGAAAGTCCTATTGCCTATCAAAAATACAAACAAATATGTTTTAGAAGAAAGATAAACGAATGCTCCTTAGAAGAAAGAAGAGTGAGATTTGTCTCTTCTACTTTGGACTGGGGGCACTAGTCTTTGGATAAGAACATCATGTTTGGGAAAGTATTGGGGCAATGAAAAAGAGGCAGATCGTCAAAGATCATTGTTAACAGTGGCTGCAACAATGGACTGGAACATAAAGCATTGATGAGGATGGCCCAGGACCAGGCAGCCTCTCCTTCGGTTGTACACGGGGTCATTATGGAGTCCGAAGGGGCTTGACCGCATCTAAAACCAACAATAGTAGATGGGTAAGAAAAAGAAATTATGTGTAGAGGGGTCACTCGACAGCACTTGTTAACGAGAGTAATAATTATTATCATAAATCTGCCAGCAATTTTCTGCTTTCATCTGTCTGGAAATCCATGTATTTTGTGAACCTCTCTCCAGGAAAGGCTTCTCGCATATCAAGGAAGGCTTTCTCTTTGTTATCAAGATCATGACATTTCAGCCTGAACCTTGCATGACTTTCACATTTTGGATATTTTTTCAGCTTTCAATAGTTTACGTGTTTGGGGTTTGACACTTCATTTTATAGCTTTAGGCCTACAATGTTCAGTATTGATTTTTTTAGGCACAGTTCATGAGCAGTAAAATTTAACATATAATATGTGTGTCTGTACATGAGTGTGTTTCTCTTTCTGCACACACACTCATACAAGCATGCTTCTAAAAGTTAATCAAACAAAGGAATGCAAAGATAATGGCATTATCCATGAAAAATTTGTAGGCCTTTAATGTGCACCCACCCAAATGTATATGTATGTATATGTAGTCATGCACAACCAAAAATCTGTACTTATAAAAAACATTAATGAGAATGATGTTGTATGCTTGTCATTTCATGTCGAGAATAGCTATTTATAGAAGTAAGAAGAAAATGTTTTAAAATTGTGGTGATGATTATACAAGTCTTCTTATGACTGATCAATCAAATTATATGATGTGTGACATGACCCCAATTCTACCACATAAATCCAGCTAAACCAGGAGATGTACAGTGAAGTTGGAAACATGGGAAACTTAGGATAGATGATCCATCAAGACTAGTAATAGGAGTGGTAAGACCAGGAGGTGGAGGGATGGAGGAATAGAACGGGAGAACCAACTTCAGGGATCTACACGTAGCCTCCTCTCTAGGGCACGGACAACAAGGAAGTGAGTGTTGGGACACATTGTACAGTTTGCAGGATGAAAAAAATAATTTGTAAATTACTAAGGGTTCAAGGGGAAGAGGGAGAGGAAGGGTAATATAAGGAGCTGATAATGGGGACCTGGAGGGATGGAGAATGTTTTGAGAGTGATGATGGCAATGGGTGTATAAAAGTGGTCTGCATGCAGTTGATGTTGTTAGGGATTGTGATGGGAGTTGTATGGGCCCCCAATAAAATGATTCGTTAAAAAAGGGGGGGGAGGGGAAAGGGGAATTTTTTTTTAAAGAGGAGCTTATACCAAGGGCTCAAGTGGATAATGTTTGGAAATGTATGTGGCAACATGTGTGAAAATGTGCTTGATACAAATGATGTACTGAATGTTGTAGTAGCTGTAAGAGCCCCCAATAAAATTAAAACAAAAAACCCCCCAAAAAACAAAAAAAAATCTGTTATAAAAATAAATTTTATATAAAGACTAAAGTTTACTAATGGTTACTAAGGGTGGGAGAAAAGCAGCAATAGCAGACATTCTTCAGAGGCACTTGGTTTCAGATAAGTGCAATAGGAGCACTTGGAAACAGACAGTGGAGCTAGTTGCACAACATGATGAAAATAAGTAGCGTTGCTCAATTGTACAGAAAAAACACATTAAGATGGCAAGTGCATTGCTGAAGTATAACCTCTTCACAGATTTATCTAAAATGCATATTTATTCATAATATGCACATTCATACCATAAGCAATGGTCATTGCCATTACCTGAGCTTTTACTGTGTGCTAAGAAGTGTGCTAAGCAATTTACTTTTATTATTTCAATTCACCCATCATTTACCACCGTATGATCGGTGGTATTATTCTGATTTTACATACATGGGAGCTTGGGTCAGTTCATTGGAACCTTCTAGGTAGAACAAAGTCAAACTGCTCCTGTAGGGTTTCAAGGATGTACGTATTTACAGATGTCAACTGCCACGTCTTTCTTCTGTGGGCGAAATTTGTAGATGTTTCCATTCAATTTGTAATTGCTGAGGGGCATTGAGTAACTTTTTCTTTTTTCCTAAAAAGAGGTTTGTAGCTCAAATAAGATTAGGACCTATTTGGGATGGAGGTTCGATTCCAGCTCCATCGAGCAAAGGCTGGGCCTCCTACTCCCACCACCTGAGGGCAGTGATGCCCCCCCCCCAAAAAAAATTAGGACCTATAATTAGATGAAGGGAACTATACAGAATTATCACTATTACCTTTTTAAAAATTTGTGAACATGCATTTTACTTCCTTTGATGATTTCTCTAATACTATACATTTTTCCCTTCTTTCTGTCTTTACTTCTGATACCTTTGTACCATGCTGGTAATTTCTTTATCAGATATATATGATTTCGGATTTTAGAAAGAGATTCAAAATACTCATGGACAATTAAATTAAAAGATAATAGAATTGTCTGTTTAAAGCCCCTTTATGAGTATATAAAGTGTGTATATATTTTTTCAAAATAATTCTAATGAATGGCAAATATAGTGATTTTGGAAAAATACCCTGCAAAAATTTATGTGCTGAAATGCAGATTGCTCCAATTTTCTGTTTAAATGTTCATCTCTGCAGGGAACATTACTTTCCTGGGGTATACCATAAGAAATCAATTCTACTCCTGGAGATTATTGATGATTAAGAGCAAATAACAAGTCTAAATTCAGTCTGATATGATTATACTTACATATGCAAGTACTAACACTTTTTTGGTTTCCTAGAAATTATATGAATTAAAAAAATAATTTAGGTGAGACCTAGCCATCTGAAAAACGATTTATTTTTTAAGGCACACAATTTAGAAAGTAAATTCCATGAATTTATAAGTTTATAAGACAAGATTGTTTTGTGTCTGTTTCTTATTTGATAAGAGCTATGCTGTCTTTTCTTGAAAACTCTGCAGTTTACAAAGTATGTTGTCGCATTAATTGACATACGTGAGCAAGACGGGCCAAATGTACCACAGCAGATTTTACAGGACCAGTGTGTTCTCACCTCTTTTCACAGAGAACATATAAGCCTTCTTTATTTAATCTCCCAATGGAAGATATAACTAAAACAAATGCTGAGTAATTTGAAATTGCTGGTAAACATAAGTTTGAGGTACACTTTTTAATACATATGTAGTTTCAGTATTGCTATTTTCAATGAGTCATCAATTTCTCACAAAATGAAATTTTTAAAATCTTTTTGCAATGTAATTTAGATCATTCAGATTTGTAACACAATTGAATTCCAAGATGTTCTGGGACTAGAATCAAATATCTGCATTTCTCCAGAATAGTCTACCAGAGACATTATGAAGCAGTTGATTGCTAAGGAAAAATATACATTTTATCTTTTTTACCATATTTTCTTTGCTAAAACTGAAATAATGACTAGACTTTCAAAACTTCCAGGCCTGATATGTATGAACTGTTGAAACAAATCCAGCATTTGCCAGCAAGAACAATGCCCGGGCACATATCCAGTGCCAGTCTCACTGAAGCTTATCTCACTCATACTGGGGGAACATCAAGTTTTGTTTCCTTCATTTTTGGTACAGTGGAAACAATATTAGGGGAATATGTACCATGGTCCCTTTTTTCACAGAGTATGACAACACGTTTAATTCTCACTGGTTTTGTTGTTGTTGTTGTTGTTGTTTTGAGCAGTGGGTGCAAATTTATTTGCCTACTAGGCCTGGCAGGGACAAGAAATGAGTGAAGGTGGGAATGTCACATATTGATCCTTTGTTTCAAGGGATAAACAGTTACTCATCTCCAGCAGAGTGTGGGCACATGGAAGGTGTTGATGCTTTTGGAATATACATCAATTCAACATGTTCTATATGGACCCTATAAGGAGATTGATTACCTGGTTTTAATTATGCAGCTCATCTCATACCTGGTCTTCATCTATCAGTACATGTTCCCTCCCCTCTAACCTTATTTAATCTTTTTGAGTTGCTGTTAACAATTTGATTGCATCTAGAACATTCTTCAAAAGAGCAGTGGTCAAAGTATACAGTCTTTGTTAGCCCAGCTAGACTGTTTGGTTTAAAGAAAGATTCAGCGAATGGGTCCCACAAATTTGAAGACACTGTTAGGATTTCTTTTCTTTTAATAAATAACATCAATATTTTATGTGAAACATTCCATCTTCTATATGTAGTAAACCAAGTCAAAGTATGTATATTGTACAGATTTCCAATCTCAGGGCCATATGTGACCCGAAGGCAAACCATGTGAAACATTCCATCTTCTATATGTAGTAAACCAAGTCAAAGTATGTATATTGTACAGATTTCCAATCTCAGGGCCACATGTGACTCGAAGGCAAACCACTTGCAAGTTCTAGGACTACTTATGACTTTACCTGACATCTTTATCAAAAACATGTTATTGAGAGGGAGGCCTGATGGTATTGTGGTTTTGTATTGGACAGCTGATACAGTCACTCCTTGGGAGAAGGACTTAGATTTCTCCTCCCATAAACAGATACAATCTCAAAAACCCACCAGCGAGGGTCACTTTGTTTTGGCATCAACTCAATGGCAGTGAGTTTAATTTTTGTCTTTTGAGAGAGTGCAGTTGTGTTCTCTAGCAAACTTCTCACTTGGTCAATAATGACAGGCTTTTTGTTCGGCCTGAATCTCTGCACCAGCTTCTGTCCTCTTTCCTTTTTTTACTTAGGTTCATTTAATTACAGGGTTGCAGAGGAAATTCTTGAATTACAGAGAGAGGCTTTCACAGAGCAAGAGGTCAGCATTTGGGATTCTAATCTTGTTATCAATTTAGCCAGGATGTCCGGAATTTTACCTTCTTCCTGAGACAAAATATTTGAGTCAACTTCTAATAGTAATTTGTTTTCTTCCATATTTTCTGTTTTAAACAGCATGATCAATTCTCTATGAGATTCAGCTCCTATATTGTTAATATTGCTTGGAGTTTAACGTGACTCTTATTCTCCAGTCTTAAAGGTGCAGCCCATCTATTTTATTGGTACCAACTAGCTTCATTCCCTTATTCTAAGCTTTTGATTGCTTTTCACAATCCTCTTTTCTTTTTTATGACCTCTCTCAAGAAATATAACTTACCTGTCTAGGAATGTCCTGGGTTTTTTTTAATATTGCAGGATTCCTTAGGTTTATTTTCCTTTCTCATTGTTCTTTTATCTCATTTAGAGACATGTTTCAGGGATACTCCTAGAATTTCAGATTTTACTCTAACTGATATTCATGTAACCATAGCTAAAAAAATCAGAAAAAAATAAACATTTATGATAGTGACAAAATATACTACTATCAACTAAATCCACTGCCACTGAGTCAAATCCAACTCATTGCTATCCTAGAGGGTTGCTTAAATCTTTTCAGATTCACCAATAGCCTCCTTGGTTTTCTGTAGAGCAGCTGGTATGTTTGAACCATCCATCTTGTGTTTCCAAATCTAATGCTTAGCTGACATTGCTATCAGGGCTCCTTTAAAAAAAATATATAGGGAAGAAGAGATTCTTGCTGTTTGAGTGTATTCATGCAATTCAAGGGGTTGTATTTTTCTCGTCCAGAGCAAGTTTGCATAAGGTTTATTTGGAAAAGTAGATTAGTGATTATTTTATTTGTATAGTCAATTGCTATCGCAAGGTAGGAATATCTTCTACCTTACTCCTAACTTATGAAATAAAGTCATCATTCTTTCTAGAATGAATAAGGCACTAACCTACTAAAAAGATATGGTAGCACAGAAACAAAGAAGTAAAGGATTCTAGAATGATTAAGGCATTACCTGTTGATGTCCCCTTTCACAATGTCATATCTCTTGGGATTTTTGTCAAAAAATGTGTTACCACTAATGTGTCATTACTTGCATCAGTGAACTTGAACAACTCTCCTAAAAAGCTTAATATACAAATGGAAATTTCATTCTTTGAAAAATCTTCTTTTGAATACCAACTTCTAGAATGCTCAAATTTATTTTGATTTAACCGCCCTCATTTGTCATACTGATTCACTTTGCTTTTGTAGAAAGTAGAATATTTCCAATGACTTGGCTATCCTTCTTCAGTATCTTCTTTACTTGTGTGCCTGAGATTGGGAGGGGGGAACAACAAAGTGCCAAATAGCCCTGAACATGGGATATTTTGAGAGCCTAAGCTCTCAAAGACCATTTTCAAAATAATCGAAGGTTGCATCCAGTAAGTTGACTGAATATACTCCAGGCATACTAACTATCAACCCCAAATCTATTGCTCTTGAATCAGCTCCAACTCATAACAACCCTGAAAAACAGGGTTTCTGAAGCTTAGCTCTTTCTGGAAGCATTCAGCCAGATCTTCCCTTCCGATGTTGCCAGCGTTAGCGTTCTCAAATCTGCACTCTCAGATGTCCATTGTTGTGATGCACTGCGCCAGACACGACCTTTCAGCATATATAAAACTTAAAATTACAAAAAGAGAGATGCATATGACTTATATCACAACCCACTTAGGATGGAGTTATCACGATAAAATCCTATCATGAGCAAGAACTTCCTGTCAAGACGTTTGCATACATGGAAGGTAAATGTAGCATGTAGGTAAGGAGAAATTCCAGATATCACATGAGTAATAGCTAGTCTATAAAAAAATGGGGAAGGGTCATATCAGATGGCAAGGCTAGAGTTCATTCTCTATTTTGCTTATCAGGAAGTTGTTGAGAAGGTATTGTGGCTTTGGTGTTTATTTGTTTGTTTGTTCGGGGCAGTAGATTAATGTCTGGCAACATAACAATAAATTATAGGTAAACATTTGGAATCTGTGGGAGTCATGATTATAAGGCAATGTTAGTTAAATGTATCAAAGAACAAGACTTAACACATTTTCTTGAGTAAGCATTGTCTTTCTATTAACACGTAGGAAGCTTACCTATTTAATCTAATATGACTTTTATTGTTCAAAGAAATTTGCATTTGTTTGGAAAATGAATTTTTAAGCCATAAGTATGAAATATTTTCAATGGTGGAAAGTAGTCAGCCTTTCAAACTAATTTTCATAAGTTGGAATGTTTATCTATAATACAACTATAGATATTCCTCTGTCTGAAGAATGAGTGGATGAAAGAAGACAAAGACAATGAAAACAATTAGTTCAAAGAACTCATAGACCATGGAAACTTCACTGTGTTAATCTGGGTAGACTAGAGAAGCCAATACATGGAGACACTCATATAAGGGAGAGGTTTATATACAAGAGCAATTGAACATTGAGAAAGCATCCCAGTCTAGTCCAGTCCAAGCCCCAAAGTCTGATATCAGCCTATATGTCTGATATCTATAAAGTCCTCTTCACATTCACAAAACACATGTAATGATGCCAAATCTATAAAGTCCTCTATAAATCTATAAAGTCCTCTTGGTTCACAAAACACATGGAGTGATGCCGAATGCAAGATAATTACAGGTCAGTTGTTAGAAAGTCTTTGGATCCAGTGGCGTTGTAAGCATCTACTTGACTTCTCTGGCTTCAGAAGTTTGGATACGTGAAGGTAGGTTCATGTGGCTTCTCTAGGTCTGTGCAATAACATAGCTTCATGTGTCTTGTCAGCTCTAATGACAGCTAGGAGTGAAATCCCAGAAATCTCAGGAGAATCCCAGGCCCACACAGAGGCCTCCTTGACTATGATCTGATTGACAGGCTAGACGCCACCCCTACTTGCTTCACCCTTAAATGGACAATTATATAATTAGCACACTCATTGTCCAAGACCCTGAGACAAGCAGAACTGTAGGATGTAGAGCTGTGATTG
This sequence comes from Nesogale talazaci, assembly GCA_004026705.1. Lineage (NCBI taxonomy): Eukaryota > Metazoa > Chordata > Mammalia > Afrosoricida > Tenrecidae > Nesogale > Nesogale talazaci. Next base: position 16,100 of record PVJH01008195.1, on the reverse strand, counting down.
CCAACTACTCTGAAAGTCATCAAAATAAACAAAAGTGCTAGAAAGAGTTGGAGGAAAAAGTGCAATAATACTTAGAGCCATCAGGACCCTGAGTGGCCTACATGATGGGCAAGGTTTCACTAACACCATGAGGGCTCCAGCCTAATGAGTGGAGTTTGATAGTAATCCAGCTACAAGCAAAACCAACCAAACAAAAAAACTTAAAGCCATCATCAATCATCAAGCTTCCTGGTCTGATAGAGACTGCACCTCTTAGGCACTTGTCAGTCCTACAATTGGGCTCACTCCTCTGTATCAGCAGTCAAGCATGTATTTTGAGCAATATAAAAATCTATAGAAATATGCATGAATTTCCAAAGTGGGTTGTAAAGGAAAATGTTTACTCAATAAGTTTATTGAGTAAAACTTATCACTCAATAAGTTTATTTATTTCTTAATCTTCCATAGAGAGAGTATAAAGTGAATACAAATAAAGATAATGTAGTATATGAATAATATAGACAAAATGCAGGCTGCATGACTAAATTTGAATTTAACTAAAATAGCACATAATTTTAAAATATGTGTGTCTCATGCCACAATATTTGGACACAATTATGCTAAAATTAAGGATTTCCAATAATGTGATCAAACAAGCATTGGACTGGTAACAGAAAGGTCAGGCAATGAAATCCACCAGCTGTTGCATGGGAACAAGAGGAGACCATAAGGATTTACAACCTTGGAACCCCTATATGGGTTCCCATAATTCCAAATTGATTCACTGACAGTGGAATGCCAGTCTACTCAATGTTTATTTGTCAGTCAAATATACTAGCAGTATTATATTTTATTTGGTATATCTAAAATCCCTAAATCTTAGTTAGCAGTTGTTGTTTTTTTTATTTTTTTTGAATATGTATTTTTTATTAAATCATTTTATTGAGGGCTTGTACATTTCTTTTCACAAATACATAAATAAACATACTGTGCCAGGCACCTTCACATGTCCACTGCTATTATTGTTCTACAATCATCTGCCTTTTCCCTCGAGCCCCCAGTATCAGCTTTTCCATCCCTTCCCCTCTTCCCCTGCTCTCTCCTTCCCACCAACCCTCAATATTGTTATTGTTCTGTCATATCTCACACTGCCTGACCTCTCCCCTAACCCACTCCTTTGACGCCCATCCTTCAGATAGGAGCCTATGTGTATATCCTTGTGGTTGGTTCCGTCTCTCCACCCCACCATCTCTCTACCCTTCCAGTGGCCCCAATCTAACCTCTGGCCAGAAGGGGCACATCCATCCTGGTCTCCCCATATCTCCAGCTCCCCTCTCCACCAGTGCACCTTCTCCAGTCCATCTGGATTTGTAAGGTAGAGTTGGGACCATGTTGGTTGGGGGGGTGGGGTGGGGGAGAAGAAGGCTTCAGGAACTAGACCATGTGCTGAGTAACTTCTAAAGCAAATGTGGCTTTTGCTGTGTGACTATACATTGTTCTTAAAGGGCCTACATTTTTGCAAAGGAACTAATAATCATGAAGATAACAGGAAAGAATTTAGGGGAAGGGCAACTGAATGGATATTTAAGTTGGGTCACAAAGGATGGATAGGTTGATTCCCAGCTTGAGATAAGGAAGAGTCAATAGAATAGCACTAGAAAAAGCATCATTTGGAGAGTTGCTGGCTATTTTTTCTGCAGCCCTGTACCTAACACCACAGCTAAGTGTTCAGCACCAAACTCAGCGATTCTGTTCCTGTGGGCTGACTCCTTTGGGGGTTGAATAACTCTTTCACTCGGTTTGCCTAAGACCATCAGAAAACGCAGATTTCTGATGGTTTTAAGAACTGAGACACTGTTCCTCTATCCTTATCCAGGCTGGTCTCCCCACATGCAGATACACCTACATTATGAGTACCTGACATAAAGATTGTTACCCATGCTTCAACACAAGATCTCTTTGGTTTGTCATTAGAAATAAATTTTTCACAGTATATAATTACATATTATCTTTGTGATTAATCACTATGCTTTAATTATGTTCAATTTGTAACATTGAAAATATATCCTGCCTTTTGGATATTTATATGATGATTCATAATAATAGCAAAATTACAGTTAAGATGGAGCAACAAAAGTAATTTTAGGGTTGGGGTCATCACAATCTGAGAAGCTGTGTTGTCTAGAGATACTAGCATTAGGAAGGTTGAGAACCACTGATCTAACTGAAAGTCACGTGTTGAAACGCACCAGTTATTACGAGGGGAAGAATTCTGGCCTTGTAAAGCTTAGGGGGGGCTGTTATACCCCACTCTATAAGTTATACTCCACTCTATAAAGTCACTGTGAATCAGCTTGAACATGATGGCAGTGATGGGGTGGAATTTCTTAAAATGACTCTTCTACCCATGCGATTCATTGAGAAAGCAATTGACTGTGTGGGCCATAACAAATGATGAATAGGCTTGAGAAGAACAGGAATACCAGAGCACCTCATTGTGATCATACAGATTTTGTACATGGATCAGAAGGCATCATATCAACAGAACAAAGAAATGCTACATGGTTTAAAATCAGGAAAAGTGTGCCTTGAGGATGTAGGGCCTCACCATACTTGTTCAATCTACATGCTGATCACATCATCAGAGAAACTAGACAATCTAGAGTGGGGCACCAGGAGGGAGAAGACTTAGTAGCAACTTTCCAGGTTCTAGTCCCTGAAGAAGAACCACATACTTGGTAATGTTTGATGAGATGAACTGCCCCATTGGCTGCATCAGTGGACGCAAACACAGGAGGCACAGTGAGAATGCTATAGAGAGAACTGTGAGGATGGCATTGCTGCCTTCTGTTGTACTTAGGGTCCTTATGAATTGGGACTGACTTGAATGTACCTAACAATGACTGGGTGAGACATGCAAATAGGGCGTTTACATGCTAATGAAGGGAATTAGTTTGTTTTTCCTACAACGGCCTTGAAGTGGAAACAGAGAAAGCACAGGCCCATTAGAAAAGTTCATTCCAGATCTGTCTGAAATGATGGAACCTGAGACTAGAGGGCACAGAAGTGTGGTACGGGAGACTAACAGGAGCAGCACCGAGACGATGGGAGTTGTGAGACAAAGCAACAGATTGGCTTCCTGTCCCAGGAAGGCAGAGATCAAGGAACTATTTGGCTGAGAGTCTAAGAACAAAAGAGGGACTGGTTTGCTAGTTGACGTGAGGAGTTGCCGTGGTCCAGTGACTGCACCCTACTGTTTACTTATCCTGACTTGTGGTCATCTGTTAACTTCCTTAATAAACCTATAGGATGTGATATTATCTGAGCACTCCATGTGGTCTTTGCAACAAAGTTTGGATCTCAACCAGGGAGTGGAGAACTGTAGGAGGAATGACTGTGTCAAAGTAGGGAAGAATGCTAGAGCATGGAGGGATGTCAATTTCTGCCTCCTGGTGATAGGAAAACCAGAGGAGGTCAGCTATGGCTCTCCCAGATCAGGGACTGCCATGCTCTGTGTTTGAATGATGGTGCATTTAAGGTATTACAATTGGACTAAGAATAGTGAGCCTTAGAATTTAGAGTGTAAGACTTATTGACAGGAGCCCTAGTGGACAGGAGAAGCAAAGTTAGTCAAAAAGCTGTTGAATTAGCCTGAAGGAGAAGTCAAGAGGCCAGCCTGGAGAGGCAGCATCAGGATTAGAAGGAATAGATGTTTTTGAAAGCTAGTTGTTATTTGTGCAAGTTCTTAAGGAACAGTTATTAATTAGATTTTCCTTAGAGGACTCTTCTATCCTTAGAAGACAGTTTTCAATTGATAAGAATTTTGTGCTTCAGCATTGCATGATGTTTTTTGGGGGGAGGGAGGTGGGGATAATTTACTGACATTTTCAAATGAAACATTGTAAGAAAATTTTGCCTTTTTAGGTAAGGTGGAGCATTTGCCATTACAATCTAAACAAGCAAAATCAGGCCTAGTGCCTAGGAAAATACAGTGAAATGACTTGCACCACTCGTAAAACTATACAGAAATGTGATAGATTCATTCTGTGGTGCTCCATCATGGTTGATGCACATTTCAACTCCCAAGGCACACCTGCTAACTCTCTGAGTTGTTTTCCTGAGGGTAGTTTTCTTTTTTGTACTAAATGAGTTCTTAAGTTCAGAATAAGCTGCAACATTTCTTATAGTCCCGTGTTTGCCAGGTTCTGTACTAGGATAGATATAAAGACATGCACAAAGTAAAAAGAGCCCCCATTTGAGGCAACATTGATCATAACAAGAAAGGAGTATTGTGAAATAAGCATTTTTCACACATACTACTAACACTTACCAGGATTGGCTGAGCCAAAGTTCACTGTACCTAGAATTTTTTATATTAAAATATGAGACTTACTCCTTAAAAATTTGAGGAAGTCATAAAAAATATAGTCAGCCACAATTGTACATGCTTACCAAATTGAGTCTGCCAAAGAAACATTGTCTTTTGATGTATATTCCTTCATATCATACCTACTGATTTATAAGCTGATATTTCTATTGACAAAATAGCAGTTTTTCCTCTTGTGCCAATGATTATTTAAAACCAGTTTTCATTGGAATATAATCAAATAACAGTATAGTAATTTCATCAGATAATTTGAATATTAAATAATTTCCAATTTCTATGATGTTCATTATTTTGATAATATGTACCTTTTATAATGGTTGGATCTTCCTGTTACTGTCTAGTAATTTTTTTGTTGGATAAGCTAAATATATAGCTCAGACTAATACTTCTCAATGTAGTTCTCTCCTGCCCACATGGAGATTGAAAACCTTTCTATGGTGAATAAGGAGATTCCAGAAGCTACTTTGACACTGGAAGCCAAGGGCTGGCCTCTAGTTGGAGGCCCAGCTTCCCTAGCTGAGGGGCTTGGGTTCTTGGCTGACTGTAAGCGTTAGCTGCATCATGTGAGAGAAGTTCAGGTCTAGGTGATCAACTATTTTAACTTATTATCCTCTCCGCAGTTACATATATATGTGTATACATATACATATATATGTATATGTATAATTCATGAATGTAGAGGAAATGGTATATTTCACAGTGTTAATATAATATTCTTCTTCCATTCATACTATGTATTACTTAATTTGTATTTCATGGACAGAGGTCATGATTAGCATTTATTCCATATATATTCAGTGGTAAAGTTTGTGAAATGTAGATTTTTTTTCTTAACAGTAAGGCTCTGTTGGTTCAGTTTTGTAATCTGGGGAAGTAATTGGTAAGGATATCCTTTAAATTACTTATTTACTTTTTATTTTTGGGGGGTGGGGGCATCACTGCCTCTGGTGGTCATGGGCGCTCCCTGTGCCGCTCCTGAGAGCCGCCACTGCATTTGAACCGCCAAGCCTGCAGGCTGCAGTTCCGCACTCAACCACTTATACCACTGGGGCTCAACCCCCAAATTACTTATTTTTATCCATCTCTGTTGCAAGTACATTCTGCAGTTAAGATGCATACTTTCTACAGAGTGCATTGGGTTTTTACCTTAAAACCATTCACTCACTCACTGCCATCAAGTCATCTGACTCACAGAGACCCTATTTGACCGAGTAGAACTGCCTGTGTGGGTAGTTACCTTTATAGGAGCAGGCAACCTCATCATTCTTCTACAGACCAGCTGGTGTTTTTGAACTGTTGATCTTATCATTAGCAGCCCAATTTGTAATCCACTATACCACCAGGGCTCCTTAACCATTCCAATTAACCGTTAGAGTTAACAAGCTGAATTTCAGGGATTTGCTAACTGAGTTTTCTAGAAATTCCAACATTTTCAGAAAACAGTCAATGAACCGAATACATAAACCTTCCTTTTGACTGTTCAGAGCTTTTCTCACTCAAAATATTGTTTTCTTTGCCCTTTCTTTTACTTTGGGGTCTCTTAGGGAGATTCTAGCATCCAAACCCTATCCAACCCTATGCTGCTGGCAATTCCCTGCTCCCTACCTGGCATGCTTCCTCAGAAATGATCACAGTTGTTTCTTAAGACAGGCTAGAGGTTCAAGGAACTTAGACCAGAGTGTTACAAATAGCTGCCACACGTGCTATTGTATTCATTCTATGGAACATTGTACATATTCAGATAGAAAGGAAAAATTATTGCTGCTTCTTTTGTTTTTTTTGTTTTGTGTTGTTTTGGGGAACCATTTCTCCTGGTCGTGGGAGCTACCCAGACTTGCTCCTGGAGAGCCGCTGCTGGATTTGAACCACAAGCCCATGGGTTGCAGTCCCGTACTCAACCACTATGCCACTGGGGCTCAGTCGATTGCTGCTTCTTAAAATGAGAATTAACTGTTTTTTGTTTTTTTTTAAATAAGAGTGTTTACAAAAGTCCTCCTTAACTGTGTCATTTTGAGAAATACTAAAAATCTAATGTGTGACACTATTTAACTTACTCAGGATTATGGAGTTACTTCCTGATGGGGCTGACTGAAGACCTGGGCCTCCTGTGTACAGTTGAGCTTTCAGAAGAGCACCTCTTCACTTTTATGGAAATTACTGTGGTATAATAAAAGTCATATGTTATTGTAGATGATGTGATAAAATAGTCAAATTCATTCAAGAAAAGAGATATATAGGTATATAATTTTTAAAAATCTATTGAATGCTTCCTTTGTCACAGTATTTAATTCCATCTGCTTACCACCCTCCCAATATAAAGCACTAATTGCATGCATAATCCAAAGGGAAATTGGATCTGTCAGCTGAAAATCCCTTTGTAACCAGTTTTATTGAGGCTTTTCATCCCCAAAAGAGATGGGATTATATTGGTGAAATTTTGGATAAAGGCCATATCACTTACACATTGAGCTTTGCTAGTGGTGATTAACTTTGGATCATTTTGTGAGATCAAGATATATTTTACCTTCACAGAATATTTTAACAAGATTTTGCATCAATGGCCTAATATGTTTAAGAATGTTCAAATATTAATTTCAGTTCTTCTGCTGTGCACTTTTCCAAAAAGGTCTGGGTTAGCCAGAGGCACCTCTCCACTTTACAAATAATGCATAAATATCGTTAGAGTCCAAGTGAGGAGGAAGACTGATTAGTAAACAGGAGCAGTCATCACTCGGTTCATGTTGGGGACCCCTGCTCTTTCTTCCAGCTGGTGCCCGCCTGGAATAGCATGGGTAAAGCAGTGAATCTCTGTCTTGGGGACCCAGTCCAGGCACTGGAGGGGTGATCTGTCTTTTAATTAAATAGAATGGTTCCCAGTGCCTCTCAGAAGATTTTGCTTCCTTCTAATAAGGAACACTGGCTTAGGGAAGATCCATCTGAATGTTGACCAGAAGCTCCGGTTGTGCTCTGGCCCAGCCCAGTTCCCAGATTAAACGATAGTGTGGTTGTTTGTATTGTATTGGAGTCCTTGGGTAATATAAAGGGCATGAACAGAAAAGTTTGAGCCCACCCAGAAGTGTTTCAGAACAGCCTAATGACCTGCTTCGGAAAAGTCACAGCCTTAAAACTCCAGGGAGTGCACGTTTATGATAGACAAACAGGGTCACTATGAAATGAAAATAAACTCAATAGCAAGTTGAATGCATGCTCTGTCTTGTGTTAGATTCCTAGGTTCATTTGAGTCCCAACGGCAAAGTTTCACTTAAAAATTAGCCCATAATGTTACTATACACAGACAGGAAACATAATGGGTAGAGGCTTTTTTCATTCAGAGATAGTGTTGAATTGATATCTTGTTTTCCTTGTCAAAAAGAGGCCCCAACTTTTTTTCACTGTGCTTCATACTGAACCTTACCAAGCCTCATGGCTTCATTCTCAGTTGTAAAGGTTGCATCAAACCCCAGCTGTTCTTCATCTTATTGATTGGATTGACCAACTGGACAGGAATAACCATTAAAAATAAAAGCTGCAAACTGACTTGTTAGAACTAGTGCAATGCAATGATTTCCTTAGTGGCCAAGCCAATAATATATTATTATTTACCAGCATGTAAATATTGGGATATTTCACATTGAAAACAACACCACCTCAACTTGAGATTATTTCTTTATAAAACTTAGAGTATCCTCAGTCCCAGTTTTTGCAGGAGAGGAAGAGATGACAGCCTCTCCTTCTGGGAGTCATATGCACCATAGTCACGCACATGGTAATCATCAATCATCACATATTTAACAAGATGGCTTATTTTTTAGGATCTGGGGTCCTGATAAAAGAAGCTCAGAAAAAAAAAGAAGCTCAGATAGTCCTGTGGGCTAGGCACTGGGCTGTGAACCACAAGGTCATGGTTCAGATCCACTAACTGCTCCTCAGGGGAAAGATATTGCTCCTTTAAAGATTTAGTCTTGAAAAGCCTGTAAATAGCTAGTTTCTATGACTTGGCATTGATTCAGTGACAATGGGCTGCTTTGAATTTAAGTCCTGTTCTAACTAATGGTTCCCTAAACTGACATCATGAGATTTTTAAATATAACTTTTTTAATTAAAAATAATTTTATTGGAAGCTCTTGCTGTTCTATAACAATCCATACATTAATCGAATCAAGCAATTTGTACATATGTTACCACAATAATTTTCTAAACATTTACTTTCTATTGAGTCCTTGGTATCAGCTATTTTTCCCCTCCCATCCCCCACCCCAACCCTCTTGACAACTTCATAAATTATAATTATTTTCAAATCTTACACCCACTGCTGTCTCCCTTCTCCCACAGTTTCTGTTGTTTGCCCTCCAAGTATGCGTGTGTGTGTGGGGGGGTATTTCCCTATCATTGTGATTGGTTCCCCCTTCCTCCCCTCCTCTTCCCACCTTCCTCCTACCCTCCTGGTATTGCTACTCCCATTCAGCTTCCTGGATTCCTTCTGTCCTGAGTTCTTATCTCTTGTTTGTACCTGTGCACATGCTCTGGTCTAGCTCGAAGTGAAAGCTGTACTGGGGTCATGATAGTGGAGGGGTGAGGAAGCCTTTAGGAAACAGGGATAGTGTGTATTTCATCTATATTATATTGACTCATCCCTTTCTTGTGAGAGGATGTCCCATTGTCTACAGAAAGATTTTGGGTCTCTGCCCTGATCCCTCTTGTTCTCTACAATATAGGGGATTTTTGTTTGTTTGGGTTCTCCTGATACCTGTTACCCAATCCCATCGATACCTAATGATTGCACAAGCCTGTATGCTTCTTCCATATGGGCTTTTGGTTCTGTACTAGATGGCCTCTTGTTTAGCTTCAAGCCTTTAAGACCTTAGATCAGTGATTATCAACTTGTCAGTCACAACCACTTTGGGGGTCAAATGACCCTTTCACAGGGGTCACCCGATTTATAACAGTAGCAAAATTACAGTTATGAAGTAACAACAAAAATAATTTTATGGTTGGGGTCATGAGGAACTGTATTAAAGGCCTGAGGCATTAGGAAGGTTGAGAACCACTGCATCTAGATACTTTACCTTTTGATAGCTGGGCACCATCAGCTCTCTTTGAAATTTTCTATATACCCATTTTGTCTTCGGCAATTGTGTCTAGAGGGCGAGCATCACAAGATGCTAGGTTGTTAGAACAAAGTGTTTTTGCATTGATGGAGGCCTTGAGTAGAGGTCCTAAGTCTGTCCACTACCTCAGTGCATTGCTCTATAAATATATGTCCATAGGCCAGTGTCTCAATTTTTATGAATTAGTGTATTTACATATGTACATACCTATGCTTATACCTCTTGCCATAGTTTTACTTCTTAGGTCTTTCCTCTGTTTCCTTTTTCCTTCCTCCTGCTTTAACATCACACTTGTCTTTCTTCCATCTCTTAGCAATTTTTCTCAGCTAGATTGTTATTGCTACAACACTCCCAGGATCTCTCTGTCCTCCTTGTTGTTGATTTTAATTCCTTAGGTGTTCCCCTGTCTATGGCATTGTTTGCTTGTCTCTCTCTTCCCCAGCCTCTTATTCCCATCTCTTCAGAACCTTAGGTCCAGTTGCTTTTCCCATGAACTTGCTTCCCATACCTATCTTACCTAAATATGCAAACCAATAATACCACAGAGTAGACTAAACCAACAAAAAAAGATTGAATAAAAAGAGAAAAAGGAAAAAAAAGATAATAATAACTAGCAAAAACTCCAACATACATAATTCCAGATCAGTTTACTGACCTTTATGACTATCTCTCAACAGGTTGTGGGAGAACTCAGAGTACTGCCCTATTCTAGCCTGAAGTCTATTTTAGAGGCTCCTCAGTGGCCTTGTGGCTTTTCTTTGCTCTCATTGATGATCTTTTTTGGGGGGGTGGGCATCACTGTCCTCTGGTGGTGGGAGTAGGAGGCCCAGCCTTTGCTCCTGTGGACCTGCTGCTGGAATTGAACCACCATCCCAGTGGGCTGCAGTCACCGCGCACAACCACTACGCCACTGGGGCTCAGCCCTCTCATTGATGATCTTAAACATATCCTTTAGTTAATTCTCAGCTCCTCTCTTTTCTTAGGCATGAATTTATGAAAATTTCAAAACATCTGTGAGTTTAGGAAGGCTCATCTGTTGATAGGAATGCTATTTTCTAGGATTATGAGTTCAAAGTAAATAAAATGTATTCAGAGACTCACTTAATACCTTCTGTTTCTGTATTATCTACTTCCACATTTCTGGATATATATATATATATATATATATATATATATGTATATGTATGATGTTTCCCCCACCTGACTCTGTATTCCAGATGTTTGCTATTTTTACCTTTACAAATTTGCTTTGATAATACTACCTTAAAGGAATCCACCACATTCACTGATAATACAATTTGGTTGTTCTTGAAAACGATTGCTACTCCCACTTTTCCACCAGACTGTGGACTTCCGAGAACTTGTTCATAGATAATAGAATACTCTCTTGTAACTTTCATGTCTTGTGGAAGTCCTTTTTGAGTTTGATGTGGATTTGAATTTAAGCATGCTCAAACCACTCAAAAAACTTGACCTGAGGTAAAGATTAAGAGAATAAAGTAATAAGCATGTTAGCTGTACTTGAACATGGTATACTTCAGTCTTTCTTTCTGAACCTCAGTTTCCCCAGCTGTTCTATTAGGAGAAAAGGCTCTCACCAAGTAGCGGTTAGAGCAATAGCAGCTCCAAGACTAAATACCCACCAAAGTGCCAACATTTGACACGTGGCGCGTGGGGAGGAGGATTTCTCAATCATGGGTACTGAAGACTCATTTCCTTAGAGGATCCTTCACCAGGGAGTGGCTGATGATGAACATCTAAGATTGGATCTAGTCCCAATTCCTGAAGGACAGAGGAAAGGTGGTCGTGAGTCAACCTTGAAAAAATTGCAGTTCACTTCACATACATTTGATTGCACCTAATTGAAAAGAAACAGGAACCCAGTGATGCAGCGGTTGTGCCTTGTCCACAGTTCAAAGCTACCAGCCGCTGCGCTGGAGTAAAATGCAGCTGTCTACTCCCAGGGACAGATACAGTCTCAGAAACCCACCGAGGGTGGCTCTGAGGCTTCACCGACTCAAGGGCAGATAGGGAATTGATAAGGAGACCTGGTTGCACACTGGGTTATGCATGAGACGGTGAGCTGCAAAGTCAGTACTGGGAAACTGCCAGCCACTCCACAGGAGAAAGATTAAGCGTCTGACAACCATAAACACTTTATAAGCTCAGAAACCCACCTGGATAATTCTACTCTGTCCTTCAGAGGCGCTGTGAGTCGAAATTGACTTAATAGTCACATATTTGTGAATTGCAAAGAGGACAGGGTGGCATAGTCCCTGACTGGGCAGCCACTTCTCAGCAACAGCTGTCAGTGGGTTGTGGAACCTTATTGGTTTTCCCTGCCATATGATGCTGCCACAGTGGTTAAGATGACTGCGGACAGTCCCCGGCACAGGCCTGCATTTCACAGGCTCGTGGCAGGTGGTGGCTGCTAATATTTTGCTTCTGTGACCATAGTGTTATGATTTGTCATCATTACGCCCCCCCAAATGTCAAAGTCAACACAAATCATAGGATAAAAACTTAGACTTTAGGCTTTCTGTGAATAAAATTTAAATTGAATTCGGAAATTGGTAGCCTGAAATGTGAACCTCCCAATGAGTGAAGTGGGAAGGGGTGAGGCTCAGCATAAGCTCTTTTGGGTCTACACACAATTGTATTTCTCTTTTGTTCTATCCCCTTACTTAATCCTAGAGTTTTATTCCCTTTCTCTAATTTTTCTTTATTTTCTTCCCCAGCTCTTATTTTTTGCACTTTATATATTTATTCTCTTAGGCACTTTAGGTTTTAAATAAAAGCCAGAGTATGAAAATTGCACCCAAATGCATTGATAATCTGCACTTCTGTTCTTAACAAGACTCTTTCTTTGTTTCTTTATATTCAAAGGTGAATGCAACAGAAAATAATGGGGTTGGGTAATTCTTGACTTTGCTGTTGAAATACATCTTTTAATAGCATATTATCAAACTCGACACTAGTGTCCGCACCATATTAAGTGCTTGGGAGGCTTGGTTGTGATCCATAAACAGGAATAGAACAAGGCCAAAGATGATTGGTTACTTTTAAGTTGTAATTGTACCTTACCTATTAAATAAAGGAATTGACACAACTGATTTTTCACACTCCTTGGCTAACACTCTTGTACCATGCATTTAAGACCCCAGCCGGAGGCCAGTTCTGTGTTGCTATTAATAAGACATATAGTAGGTAAATATTTTCATATTGAAACTTCTTAGAATAGATTTTACAGAATACCTCTACTAAAGAAATAACTTCCTTTTTACATTTATTTTATTTTATTAGACTAAAGAATGCACACAGCAGAACCTACACAGGTCCAACTTGTCTACAGTCACAATTCCATAACATTGATGACATTATTCAGGTTGTGCAACCAATAATATCTTTCCTTCTAGATTCTTCTATCCCCATGAGCAGAAGCACACTAGTCCCTAACTGTACTGTCTAATCTATCGAGGTGCTGCTGTCAATTTTATCCAATGTAGATAAGTTCTTTAAAAGAGCACAACCAATCTGCAAAGAGATTTTGGAACATAGTTTATCTATAAACAGAACAGTGTTCTCCTAGACAGAACTGAATACTGAGACTTGAGCAATGTAATCTGCCTCTTAAGTTGGACTATAATATGAAGTATTTGAAAATGACATGTTTATGGAAGTTACTATGCCAGGTCGCAAGAAAGATGTTTTGAAATTGCTTACATTAAAGGAAGGTATAGAAAATATAATTTCTTGGAAGGTGTAAGAGTTCACATTTGTTGAAATAAGAAAGAGAGAGAGAGAAAGAGAGAGAGAGAAAGCACTTGTATTTATTGCATGCTATGTCCTAAAAGGGTTAGGCTTTCAAACTGTCATACACCAGAAATATTATCATTAGCTTCACTTTATGTACTATGCAGCTGAAACTCAGAGAGGTTGAGTAAATTGCCCAAAGACACAAACTGCAAACTGAAGCAGCCAGGGTTAAATTCAGGCCTGGATTTCTTCTATATTGCGCTGTTTTGCAAAGTACTATAATAAGTCTGGTGTGCTTTGCAAACCTATTTCAGAAGTTCTTTCTAAAACACGGATTATCAGTGCTTTGTATTTTTTGTTATTAAGAGATATGTGTTTGAAGACTTCCACCAAAGAAATCCAAGTATAATGCTAATGTGGTGGTATAAAACCAGATGCTCTTATTATCTGCTTTGGAAGCAAACATTCAAATAAATGTCTTAATTCTAGCCCAACAATTTTCTAGCTACTGATAGTCTTATTTCATTGTTATCTACAGAGTTCATGCCACAGAACCAAGCTTGTGGACAGAGTTTTACAAAAGACTCTTTGGGTTTTTTGTATAACCATTCAATGAGGAGCAAAAACATACGAAATAATTTGTTCTTTTGTATTCTCCAGAGGCTTCAGTGTTGTGTTTTTCTTCTCCTTATTTTTTCATTAAACCTTTACTAAGTTTCCATTGCACTGAAAAAAAAGGTTCTTGTTGAATGTGTTTTTTCAGTAAATGCTTCTTTCTCTTTACAGTCTAAGAAATATCTTGATCTTATAAGCACAGAAAGCAGAAATTCCATCGCTTTTCTTTTTACTTAAAACAAAAAGTGCTGAAACAGAAATGGTCTTTGGTCTTTAGGGAAAAGTGGAATGGCTACAGAAACAAAGGAGAGGATAGGCCGGACATTGATTTTCATGGAGGGGATGTCTCCCTTGTTGGTACAAATAGAGAAATCCTGAAACCGAATGTTGCTCAGGATGGAGCGTTCTGAAGGTGCTGACCTGGAGTGTGATGCCGACAGACACCACTCATGAAACAAAAAAGGTGGACACTGAAGTTGCTCTTGTAATTCTGTAAGAGAGAATAAGAACTGCACCCCAGAGAAATAATCAGGGAAACTGGGAATGAGGATGGGGCTGAAAGCAGAAGGAGCTTTCAGCTGATGGAACTTGTTGGGAGGGGTCCAGCAAGGAGCCTTTCAAAGGAATTCTTTCAAATTCACAAAAGCATGCATTTGTTGGCAGAGGAAGTGGACACAGCAAGGACAATTATGTCTGAGTTCTCACAGCATTTCTGACTATGAATCATCTCTCTTCTCCACTTTCTATCTTTTTTTGATCATAACTTTTATTTCTTGCTTGCTAATTTTTCTCTGGTTTGTTTTTATTTTAGAATATATATATCCATCTGATATACATAGCCATCTGAATTTCCTCTAATCTGCTAGCTGTATTGCTTTTCCCCTTTTAGTTACATTGTCACTCTTTGGCTCATTTCTATGTTTGGTGCTGAGAACTAAGAGTGGTTGAGCTCAGTAAAGTATACACTAGACTCAAAGGCCTTTTGATTACATAGGCCACTACACATCTTGGTGTCTCAAATATTAGAATTGTTGCTGGGTATATTTGTCTTGCTAATTCTAAAAATGACATCAGTCTTTCCTATCATCTCTAGTTTTCTATCACCTATCTAATCTATCTCTCTAACTATCTATCTATCTACTTATTAACTAAGATAAATGACTTGGATGCTTCCACCCACTGGATCAACTCAGAAAATCACAAATAATTCATTATCAATGAGGGGGAGGGAGATGGAGTGTCATTAACCAGTAGTCTGTGGGACAGGGGCGTGAGCAAAGGCAGCCTTGCAATAGTCTACTCTGCTTGTTCTTTCACTTAACCAAGCACCTTCTTTGAGCCTGTCTGGAACCAAGTTTAACTTATGAAGCTGATCTTTTTAGGGATAAAAATCTGGTAATGAAAAGAAAGAAAAATTCCCCAAAAAAGTCATTTCAGAGCAGAATAATAGTTTTGAAGAAAAATAAAGAATGGCTAAAGCATGGCAGCCATAGTATGTGTGTGTGTGTGTGTGTGTGTGTGTGTGTGTGTGTAGGTGTTTTGAGATCTGTGGATTGAGAGGGCCTCTTATAGTAGGCCTTCAAAAATCATCAAAACGTGGTCAAAGGAAACGTAGCAGTCAGAACTGTACTATCTCACAGTTTGGGAAGGTATGGCTACAAATCAGTGCCCCAGTCTTATGGATTTCTCATATGGGTCTTTCTCACAGTTTCTGGTGACCACCAGCCTGCCTTAGATTTCCTTTGTGGATACAGATTTCTGTATACAGAAATATCTGTTATAGGTAGACCTCTCTATTGTCACTATTGATACATATAACTACTGCAGTGTGTTAGGAGTTGATACTTAGTGTCATTGAAGTGCTGCTCATTGGAGACATGTGATCATTATTATCTCTCACTTAGTGATCAAAATAAACAACTTATTGAGAATGTTCTAGGGAAGTGTTGTGTTTTTCCATGTGGGTTGTGTCAGTCTGGGTTGATGAAAGAAACAAATTCAGATGTGTGTAGGAGAGAACTTTATATCAAAGAGTAATCATACATTAAGAAAACATCCCAGCCCAGTCCAGATCAATTCCATACATCCAATATTAGACCATATGTCTGATATCAACCTATACATTCCTCTTGAGCCTCATACAACACATGCAATGGTGATAAATGCAGAATGATCACAGGCCAAAGGGTGGAAAATCTTGTGCATCCAGTGGCAGTAGAAGCATCTCAGCCCTAACAGGGTCTCCATGTGACTTC
>PVJH01008194.1:0-87080 GCA_004026705.1 Nesogale talazaci | reverse complement strand
TATGTAGGCTTTTTCAGATGGTGAAGTTTGGAAAGCTATTGGGAAGAGAGGTCTAGGGAAAGCTATGTCTCTTCCTAATTCCCCTTAAAAGTAATAAATATCTGTAAGCTTAAACTCACATACAAGATGACTGTTTTACAACATGAATTATTTAAACTAATTTCTCTTTTCTAAGCATATTTCTGTTTGAAAGTATAGTTACATTGTTTAGACACTAATTTGTTTTGTGAATCAGATTTGTTTCTGAACTATCAAGTACAGAAGACCACACATCAGGAAAAATGGCTTTCTGTTAAAAATTGGCCAGATAGTCCTTTGGATTCTTTGAATTCAACTAACACAAGTATTCTCTCTTTTTTCAAATAAAGTAATTAAAAGTTAGATATTGTTACTGTTGTACAGTATTCTTTATGAAGAAGTTGATTTCTTTGATATAATATCCATTTCCCTTGGGGAAGCACCCTTGAGGAATGAAAATATTTTTTTCAGCAAATAATCTATTGCTTTAAATTTATTTAAATTGGCTTGACAATCTATTTCAATTCCTGTGACAAATTTCTCTGTGAAAAGAATTTTAATTAAAATAAAAGCAATATATGCATATAACTTTAAAAAGTCAAATAGTTGAAAAGGGCTTAGGATGGAAAGGATAATTTCTTGCCAAACCATCCCCATCATGTTACCTCCCTAGAGACAATCACTTTAAACAACTTTTATTTTTAGTGCTTCCAGGGATTACCTTAACAGAAACAATAAAAAAAACATAAATCAACTAACAGAAAGAAGAAAATAATATAAAGATAAAAATTATTAAGAAAGAATAGACCACCAACAGCATTTAAAGAGTCAGAGAAGAAGTTTCCTTCATGGAACAAGAAAGACATATTTGAGCCTAGGGCAAATTTAGGTTGGGTCAAGAGGGAGGTCAACTAAGCAAGTTTCTTATTATACCATGGTTCAATGTACCACAATCAAATGTACAGTAATCTCTGTCTCATAGTTCAAGTAAAAGTGTTTACTGTCCCTTGTCTGTGGCCAAAGGCTAATCTGACTTGATACTCCACAGGTGGATCGGCAGCTCCTACTCTCCTCCCCCGCCTTCTGCAAATTGGGGATCCACCGTTTAAGCCCTGATTGTTTTCCCTTCATCATATTTGAATTTCATTATCATCATCTTTCTATCACACAGGTTGGTGTGCTTCTTCGATGTGGGTTTATTTGACACCTCACTTAGAGAGATGACTGCTTGTTTGAATACAGCCTTTAAGACTTCAGACACAATAAAAATTGATAGCTGGACACCAGCTGCCTCCTTCACCCCACTTTGCTATCGCACGCTTATCTTCAGCGATCTTTTCATGAAGGGGAGTAGCACACAGAGCCATGTTATCAGAATTAACTGTTCTTGGATTGGAGCTAGAAATCACAAGGGAGCCCAGGAACCATCTGCTTGTCTACAGATTATAAACTACTCAGGTATGTTTGGGCAGTTATATGATAACAAAAAAAACAGAAACAGTAGCAGAAAAAACAAAACAAAAGAAAAAAGGAGAAAAACTTTGTCAGTCATCTCCTTTCTGTATAAGGTGATGGCAATGATAAACATCAATAATGTAGCCAACGACATGGCCTATAAGGTACTGTTGATCGGAGGAGTTTATGTGAGCATAATCCAACTGGGAGCGGCAATCCATGAGTTCTTGCTTGTACAGATTGATTTCTTCATTGATTGAGCTCTGTTTACATTTAGCATGGGGGTTGATGGTGGGAGAATACTACCCGTTTAATTTCTCATAAGAGCACATCCTTGCCTCTGAGATTAAAATCTATCATACTAATGCAGAGGGAGAATTGAGGTAGTAAATATATGGTGGTTCTGGCTCCCCTTTCATTGGATACTCAGGAAACCAGGGGTTCCAACCAAGGACCACCATTTCCACAGTCTTAGAATGGCCATCCTTTGCTTTCTCTGCCATCCAAGCGTTTCAGTCCTATATCCAAGGGCGGGTAATTTTGAGATAGAGCCCAGTTCATTCTGTCGGGCTTCCATGGCAAGCCCTTCTGGTGTGGCTCTTGGAGGATGCCCTGCTCCCTGTAAGGCCAATGTCTCGGGTCCTCATGGTGCTCAGTCCTTGGCAGAGTTCACTGAGGGTGGGATAGAAACACATTCAAAGTGTCTACCACGAACCATAGAATGGTCCTTGGAGCTTTATTCCATCCAATGATTGTTTAGCCTCCCTTTCCAATGTGAGGTTCCTCCTCCTCATTTAACATTTTGATTTTCCAAGAGTTCCTAACAGACTCTCTTTTTTTTTTTTTTGGGGGGGGGGTTGGCAAAAAAATCATGTATCTTAAAATAGTCTAAGCCTTTTTCAGCTTCTCGTTAATTCTGGATATTAATTGAAATCAAATGTTTCATTTGTCATCAGGTCTATTTACTTTCTATATTTATGGAATCGGTTAGTGGCTTCCCATTTAAACTACCACTTTTTGGTGTGGCTCTTTCCTATACCCTACACCCTATACCTATACCTTGCCTGTCCACATTTTTCTTTAGTGTTCTCCAGATTTTTTCTTAGTAAGTTATCGAGTTCCTATACTATTTTAATTTTACTTTCTATTTAAGGGCATCCTTTCATTCCTAGAGACTTGGTGGAGGAGCTCTTTGTCCACATGCATAAAACCAGGCTGAATATTGTCTGAGCTTCTTGTGTAACTTGTCTTTCTCAACTTCCCTTCATTGCTCATTCGGATTGGATACACAGTTTCTTGAATTCTATAGCATCTGTCTTTGGGTTGTAAGCCCTCATTTTACTGGAAAATCCCCTAAAAAATTCCCACGGAAAAGTGTATGAAAAATAAAATGTCTGAACTCCATGGATCTGAAAATCTATTTATTCTGCTCTATCACTTGAGAATTGTTTTGGCCGAGGAGCTCTCTTTCTCCCTGTCGTCGGGTGGATGCCAACTCACAGCAGCCTTCTAGGACGGCGTAAAACTGCTCAGGGTGTTTCTGAGGCCAGTGGTCTCTATGGAAGTAGAAAACTCTGTCTTTCTCCCTTGAATGGGTATGAAGAACATAAAAATGTATTGTGTAGCAGGACTTTGAAGATGCTGCCCACTGCTTCTAGCATATTGTTTGGTATTGGTAAGAAATCTTGGTCATAGTTTGTTGCTTTTCTGTGATTTTAAAATAGTTAAAGCAAATGGAGAAACGGTGAAGTAAAAGTGATCAACAAAAAATTTCAAAGAATTGTTCAAGAAGGTAAAATAGAATATTATACTCAGATGTGCAGAGACTTGGAATTAGAAAGCCAATAAGAAGACCACACTCAACATTCCTCAAGCTAAAAGCCTTACTTTGCAATACTGAAGGATTGTATGGATAAAATATTGAATGATACAAACAGTAGCCAAAGAAGATGAATGCCCTTGATATGACTGAATGATTGAACCATTGAATGATATGATATATAAGTTACTTGCCAATAAAACTGTTGAAAATAAATAAAGAAGAGAAAATGTTATTGGTAGAGAGGGTTTATTTATTTATTTATTCATTTATTTATTTATTTTGCTATTGGACTACTATAAAAAAAGAAGATGGGGGAAAAAAGAAGATGGAAGGAATACACAGTCACTGTACCAAAAAACAGCAAACCATGTCAAGAAGTAGTGTATGAACAAGAACCACTGGTATTAAATAATGAAGCTCAAGTGGAGCTCAAGACACTAACAAAAAACAAGGCTGCAGGAATTTTGATTGAATGCCAATCAAAATATTTCAAAAATCTGATGAAACCCTGGAAGCGCTCCCTCTTCTATATCAAGAAATTTGAAAGAGAACTGCCTGACCAACTCACTGAAAGAGATCAATATTTTTGCATATTTCAAAGAAAGGTGACTGAAGAGATTTAGGAGATTGCCAAGCAATATTATTAATATCACCCGCAAGTAAAATTTTGCTGAAGACAAATCTTAAAAGGCTGTAGCAATACATTGACAGGGTACCACCATCCATTGAAGCTGGATTCAGAAGAGGCTGATAACAGATGAACCTTGTCTGAAAGCTGAGCACATCAGCAAGATGCTTCCTTGTATTAATGATATTGTTTGTGATGGCTCAGAATTTGTGCCCTAATTTTGTTCCTCAATTTTCCACCTCAAATATTCTATTCATACTTCTAGCTCAATAATCAAGCTTTTAATGTCAAGCAGTTCTTTAATTATTCCTTTGTATTAAAAGCCTTGCTTTTGTTTAATGAGTATATTATTTGCTTAAATCTTTCTCAGGCTAACCACGTAAGGATTTGTTTGTTAAGTTCTTTTTCATCTCCTGGGTAACCTTTTGTTTACCTGACTCTTTCCCCTCATTTTTTAACTTGTTACTTGTTTGCTACACATTAGGCTGCATAACTAGTAATTATTAGTTAGCCATTCATATTTAGGGATGAAATCACAAAAAGGCAGTTTTAGAGCTTTATGTAGATGGGCAGCAGATGTCAGATGAGAAGATTTCCTTGGGTTATATGGCTATGTACACCAATATTAGTTAGTTCTTTGTTTAAGTTTTGCTTCTCTCTCCTGCTTTTCTTAGCAATTACTTTATCTAAAGAAGTGGCCTACTCTGGAGGGGCAGCTAGCTTTGAACCCTGCACCTTACAGTTAGCAGGGCCAAGCTTACCCAACAACACCACCAGAACTCCTTGCAAGAGAGGTAAGGAGAGAACACTGGATAAACAGCTGACAGTGTGTGTAACAGGCAGCCATCTATAGTTCTTAAAAAAGAATCAAGTGTGAAAAATCATACAATAATTTGAAGGGACTTTGACGTTTGTGGGAAAATGGAATTAAAGAAAATGACATTTTCCCAATGACTCTTTAAAACCTCCTTGTGTAAGGGATCAATGAAATTACCCAAATTATACTTGAAACAATATGTGATATAATTTTTAAATTATTTTTGAATCAAATTTGTTTGGTGTATTTGTTGAAATCACATTTCAACCCAAAATACAGTATGAAGTTTCTGAATTACAATGTTTATATGTGTTGACCAAACTGCACAATACTCATTTATGAACCACATACTTTTACCTATTTGGGGGGGGGGCATTACTGCCCTCCGGTGGTGGGAGTAAGAGGCCCAGCCTCACTGCTGGAATCGAACCTCCATCCCAGTGGGCCACAGTCCCGCACACAACCACTATGCCTCTGGGGCTTAGCCCAACTTTTACCTATTTAAACATTTGAAAACAATAGTTTCAGTGGGAGAACACGCCTTCCCTTTTCTTTAAGTTTGTATTCCTTCCTGCTTGTTGCTCTGGACTAGCAACACACCTGTAAGAATTCAGGGGCTATGACCACCAATATTTTTTAAAAGGGGAAGGTTAAAGTGAAGCCCAGGAATTGCTGCTGACATACAAATGCCTGACATATTAAAAATTTTATATATTAATATATAAATGTCTGTCTCAGTCAAAACTTTATCTTCTTGCAAAATCTGCCAGAGGTGCGCCGAGAACTCCATTTCTCTCTTTTAAGCTCAATTTCCACTTGAAAAAAAATTGAGGTTATTTAATTTCAAAAGGGTCATATCATTTAGGATTAGGTTTTGCTGCATGTGATGGAAACTCAAAATAACAATGAGAATGGACAACAATAGAAACGTATTTCTCCCCTGTAACAGGAGCCCAGAGACAGGCAATTCCTCTGCTTCCAGGCCACTTTGCGCAGTACTCCGCCTCCTCAGATGGTGCAAAATGACCGCCTAAGCCCCAGCCATTATATCTACATTCTAAAAGGCAGAAAAGAATAAGAGATGTACACCACTTCCTGAAAGTTGCACACTAGGCTTCTTTTAAACCATTGGTTCAGTAAGTGGGTACTGCTAGTTGCAAAGGAGTGTGGGAAATGTAATTTTGATTCCAATTGGCCATGTGGCCATTAAAAATGAGATATTCTATTACTAAGGAAGACCCGCCATTGAGGCCAACGAGCTATCTTTGTTCCAAAAGGAAAGAGAACAAGGTTTCTTGGCCTTATCAACCTTATATGCCAGACTCTGTCCTGAGAGCTCTGCATACTTAAATGTACTTCACTCTCATAACAATCTTGTGAAGTGTTATCACCCCCATTGTACAGCAGGAAAAGTCAGGTTAGAGAGTCTATCTTCTTTGTTCGATACCTAAACCCCAACTAAGACAGCACCGTATGCCCCTGAAGTATCTGATTGTTTTTAGTGGCCTTGACTGACATTGAAAAGGCATGAGTCTATGAGAGGCTCATTCAAGCCCATTACTTTGTGGAATTAGGTTTGCAAAAGAAAGTAAATTATCAATGTTTATTTTCTCAGATTTTGTGCTAGGAAACATGCTTATCAAAGCTGTGTGCTTGAACGAAGAAGTCTCATGATGAGACTTGTCAGCTAAATATCCTCAGGGAGACTGGCTGCACCAGACGATGATTTCAAATTGCTGGGCCTTGGGGTACGCAAGTCCAGACTTTGTGTGCTGTTAACTGTGATTGGTCTCAAAGACTTTGGGGAGTGGCTCCAGAAAAAAATTAAAAATAAAAGATGATGATGAGAATTTAAGGTGGGATACACAAAGGTCTGTACATGCCAGCATGTCTGAAGTTGATGGCTTGGCTCTCTCCATTCCTTTTCAGAGTGTTTCTCTAGTATTATTTTCTCAGTGTTATGGATTGAATTGTGTCCCCCCCCCCCCAAAATATATGTTGGAGTCCTGACCTCTATGCTTGCGCACATAATGCCAGGATTGTATCTGGGCAATAGGTGTTCTTTGTTATGTTAACGAGGTTGATGGTTGTAGGAGGTGTCCTAACCCTAATCACTTCTGAGGAATATAGAGTGAGACTGAGAAAGGAATAAGCCCAAAAGACAGAAGTTAAATGCCACATGAAGATCCCCTAGAATGTGTGCCCTGAGCACAGACTCCCAGTCCCTGAGAACTGTGGGAAAACAAATGCTTCCTCTCTAAAGCTGCTCCTGGCGGTATTTCTGTTACAACATCCCTAGATAAAACTGAATTTAGGGGGCTGGAGGAAACTCCACATGGGTTTTTGTTGTTTGTTTTGTTTTGGGGGGGGGCCATCACTGCCCTCTGGTGGTGGGAGTAGGAGGTCCAGCCGTTGCTTCTGTGGAGCCACTGCTGGAATTGAACCTCCATCCCAGTGGGCCGCAGTCCCACACACAACCACTAAGCCACCAGGGCTCAGCCCACCAATGGGCTAAAAATGTCCTTGTTAAGGGGCAGCAAGCGGGTTCCAACTCCTAACGCAGAGATGGAAACAGTCTAAATCTGTGCCATCCTCTCACGCGTTCTCCGGGGTGAGCCCATGGTGTCAGTCCCGGTGTCCTTTCCTCTCACTGAAAGTCTGCCTCTCTGAACGCCACTTTACCACGCCTTACTAAAGAGCATGCTGCCGGTACTGCGTCCAAGATGGATTTGTTCGTTCTTCTCACCGGCCCTAGTCCTTTCAGCGTTTGTCACTAACAGCTGCGTTCTTCTCCCCTCTTCCTTATTCATTGTCAGGCTATCCTGTGATGATCAAAGGGAATCACCTCTTGGCTCAGGTGCAACTTAGTCTCCAGAGAACCTCTTTTGCAGTGGATTTATCCATTACATTTCATTTGATTTCAGATTACTATTTTCATAAGTGTTGATTGCGAAAACAAGTAAAATAAAATTCTTGACAGTTACAATCCTTTTCTCCCTTTTTTGTGCTTTGGGTTGTCCAATTGTGAGGATGGTTGTTTTGTATATGTTGAGGTATTATCCAGGCTGAAGGCTACTGTCTGGATCTTCAGCAGTGTTTTAAGTTCCTTTACGTTTCAACAATCACCCTGCAATCCTAATGTCTCATTCTGCAGAGTCCGGATTTTCAAATTATGTGCTCTCTGTGCAGATTGAATATGTATACCGAGAGAAGACAATCTTGACTCACACCTTTCTTGATTTTCAAACCACCCACACCCTCTGCCCTTGTTCTGTTTGAAGGACTACCTCTTGGTCTATGTACAGGTTCTGCAGGGACACCATTAAGTGTTCTGGTCAAAAAAATCAATAAATAGAAGTTCACATGTTTAAAAAAGAGACCTGCCATTTCTAATTGCAGTTTCTATGGGTTGTTCCTGTTACTTTCTCCCCACTATTACCAGAGTAATAACTATGACAGGTCACAAGCACTTTTAGATTATTTTTGCTGTGAATTTTTAAATATTTCATGTAAATTATAGATTGGGATACCTCATCCTCTATAACATTTGCCAAATAAATCACAGGAAGGAAAGCCTGACAGGTATTTTAACGTGCACCTTGTAATATCATTGCTTAAATATATATTTCCTCCTTGAGCAAAAAAGGAACTAGGCATAGAAGCTTTGTACTGTGTTATAACTTCCATATTACCCTTTCCACAGCCATTTTTCTTCGGCTGCATAGTGTATATCATTCCTTGCCAGTTTACTTCATTCCCCTGGATTCATAGCTGATGCTCTGTGGACCATAAAATTTCAGCTGCAAAACCAGAACATCTCATTATTTCTGAAATATCAAGCTTGTATCTTCTTGATAAATAATTCCTACTAGTATAATGTATCAGACTAAAACATATTTTCTGAGGCCAGTGAGGTTAAAGCGGCAATCTCACCTTTTTTAATTTTTTTGCCCTTAAGACAGGGATTTCCATATATAGAGTGACCCCGGTTTGTGTTGGACATGGGAATGAGGATGAAGCATGAAACGGCACATATTGCTGTCAGAGATTTGAAATGAGGCCTGCTAACCTGTAGGCAGCCTTCCAGACTAATCAGCCCCTCGTATTACCAATGTATGCAGATAGCTGCGCACCTGAGCCGGCAACTGCCTGGGAAGGCTTTCCTCTCTTCCCTCTTCTCTTATTTTTCCCTAATCACAGTCATCGGCAAACATTGCAGTTTCATGAAATTCTTCTTTTCCTCGGCTACTTTACTGCAGGGAAAAAGAAGGAATCCATTGACACCATGTTTCATAGATACTGGTCTCATCTGGTTTCCTTGATGCTTGAAAAGTGGGTGCAACTGTTTTGATGTGCTTTTGAATATGCATCAGTCAGCAGTGCTTAAACAGGTGAGAACACTTTTCCTCTTTCAGCTGACAGCAGTCAACTCTCTGGAATCCAGCCCCTTGCTAGTTGGCGGCCCATTCTAGCACAAGAACTTTGCTGGGCATCGTGTCATCACTCGGAGTTTTGTTTGTTGTACACTGCTCATTAGCAACTGTGGGAAAGGAAGGGATTCTGAAAAGTAAATCATTTGTTTCTTATGACTGAAATCTCTCTCTTAGCTAGTCTTTCACACATAAGGAAATCTGCTTTCATCTTGCTTAAAGACAATAGCTCTCTTCATATCTGCAATTAAATAATAATAGAATGATGCACACATATATCTAATTCTAGTTATGCATAGATAAATATTTGTATATTTATTTAGCATATCTATGCTTTGTAGGCATACATTTATTTATGTACTTATAGGTCTATAGCTAGTTGGCATGCTTCATATTTTAGTATATGCTTGCTGTTATTGCCTATAGTATATAGTTCATATCTTAATATATATTTATTTCTATCATTACATGTGTACACACACATATATATATGGTACAACTCAGGTGAATTAAAGTAAATGATTTCAACTGTCAATTTTCATTGTCTACTGGAGCTGCACTTCTGATGATTGTTAATGACAGTGATGTCAAGAAGCACTGTAGTAGTTTCCTTAATAAGAATGCAATCTTTGTGATAGAAATGTAAACAGCAACTATAGCAGTGGTTCCAATTTAAAGCTCTGGTTGGGCCCAAATTACTTTTGGTCATATTTGCATCTATATGTTTACTGTCTTCATTATTTTGTGCTGCTATAACAAAAATGCTAAAAGTGGATGGTTTTCACAAACAGAAATTTATTCTCTCACAGTTTAGAATGCTAAACACTCAAAATTTTGAAGACTCTCAAGGAAAAGACTTTCTCTCTTTATCGGTACTGAGGAAAAATCCTGCCTCCACGCCACCTCTGGGGGGCTGAGAGTCCTTTGGAATCTCCTTCGTGCCTTTTCATCCATCTTCCCTTGAGTATAGGAAGTTCTCAGTGTAGGAAGACTCTCAGGCCCAAATAAGAGAGCATTTTTTTCTTAAATCCTTTTATTGGGAGCTCTTACAGATAGCAAAACATTCCATACATAGTTCAATTAGGCCAAGCAATAACGTACAACCGCTACAACAATCTTCAAAATTCTTTCTTCTTAAACTCCTTGATATCAGCTCCCCATTATCCCCACTGGACCTACTTCCCAGGACCCCTTATTTAGTTCTTTATTTTCATCTTAAACAATCCAATAGATCCATTCACATGCAATTCTGTTGTTCTCTCCCCTGGAGTCGGGTTATGCAGTCATCAATACTATCTGTTCCTGCACCCCACGCCCCACCCCTCTTTCTCTACCTCAGGGAGCCATTGCTCCTGTTAATGTGTCTGAAGGGTAATCTGTCTTGGCTTTCATGTATCAAACGATCTGAATTATACAAATGAATTTATGCAAGTCTAACATGATTAATGAGATAAGACAAATAAAACCCATGATAGTAAGGGGAGGAAATATTAAAGAACTAGAGGATACAGAGAATGGCCCTAAAGATACCACTCAGGAGAGCAACTGGTCTGACCTACCGACGTAGGGGCAACCCAAGAGGGAAGCGTTACATATCAGTGATGGGAGTGAAGTCACAAAGTCCCTGAGGAATCCTGACTTCAGACATCTGACTCCGGTGCAGCACTTGGCACCTTATCTTAACTTGTTGGGGGTCACACTGAAAGTCCAAAGGTATAATGGGGGGCAGGGTACTAGCCCACCCTGGCTACAGTAATAGCAGTGGGAACTTTTAGGATATGTGCCTTTTGGACACAAATGCTGAAGACCAACAGATTATACATGTTCTTAGGCAAAGGGTGCACTCTTGAAGGTACTGAAGAACCTTTTCTGTTCTCTTCTCTTTCCTTGGACCTCTAATAAGATACAAGGTGATGCAGGCCACACCCCAGAAAAATGTCCCTTATCATGTCTGTGACTTGAGTAAAAGTGATTCATTCTCTGCTAATCCTGCTTCATTAACCTAGAGAAAGTAATCTAATTCTCATTGACATAGCATAACTCAGGATTTGCCACACAATTTAATGGGTGATAGTTACATCAGATCACACCTTAAAGGACAATTATATGACTGATTATCAAACTTCAACATTATGTAACTGTCAAACCACTAGGAATCCTAGTCTAGCCAAGTTGGCACACCTTTGGGGAACATAATTCAATCCATGATGGACATGTACCAATTAACAAGAATCAAGTCACAAAACTTAATAAACAGTATTCATGTACATAAGGACTTTTTAAAAATAATATGAGTAGTATTATGTGGATTAAGATTTTAAATGCATTTTATGTAACCACTGGATGTATGGTAATTTTGTTGTCTATATATTCTCCATTAAAAGTTCAATTCCCATGGTGCCTGCCTATCAAAAGATATAGCATCCGGAGTCTTAAAGGCTTGAAGTTAACTTCAGCCATCTAGCAGAGCAGCAACAAG
Organism: Nesogale talazaci; assembly: GCA_004026705.1. Taxonomy (NCBI): domain Eukaryota; kingdom Metazoa; phylum Chordata; class Mammalia; order Afrosoricida; family Tenrecidae; genus Nesogale; species Nesogale talazaci. The sequence continues at coordinate 75,431 of PVJH01008194.1, read as the reverse complement.
CCCACATGGAAAAAACACACCAGCCTGTGATCATGAGGTGTCTATAGAATTAGGTTACAGGTATCAGAAGACCCCAAACAAGAAAACATATTGCTGAGAACAAGGGAGGGGGGGTCAGAGCAGAGACCCCAAATCCATCTGCAAATAATAGGACATCCCCTCACAGAAGCATCACAAGGAAGGGATGAGTCAACCAGGGTGCATTATAGCACCTATGAAACACACAATATTCCTCTGGTTCCTTCCTCACCGTCCACTATCATGACCCCAGCACTGCCTTTCAGTTCTGGCATGTCCACCGGTACAGATCCATGACACACAGAATGCAGGCCTGATAGCCGTTCAGGAACAAAAATGGGAGCAGTGAATGCCAGGAGGGGATGGGTAACGTGCAGGGAAGAGGAGAGGAAGGGAGAGCCAGTCACAATGATCAACATATAACTTATAAAAATATGCTGAGTACTACAGCACAAGCGTGTGTTTGGCTTTGTTTTTTAATTTGACCTATACTACCTATCATGTGCTGTGTGATAATTATATTCTCTCACTGATTTTCCCTTTTGAGATTCCCTTAATTTATTATCCTCAAAATGAAAACACAATATTATGAAGTGACCATGGAGTACTCCTGGGTTCCCAACAACACACCTCTAAGAATCTCAAAGGTCTATTTGGTGAAATACTATCTTAGATGTAAGACCCCACAATGCTAATTAGGAAGCATCAATGTTTCCTGTGCAACCTCCTAAGCAAAATGTAACTGGGGGTAATCAGATCTCTCTCACTGTTTTGAAAAATCACTCCTGATTATTATTATTATTTTATTTGAAGTTTCAATTAAATTAGTAAGCTACTAGGTAAAGCAAATTATTAGCAAAAATAAGGACTACGTACTGTTGCTTTGAGTCTGAATCAATTTAATGGAAGCAAGTTAAAAAGATATTTTTTGTCTTCCAGATATGAGATAGAAGTCATAGATAATTTAATTAAATGTTTCTGTAACTTTTTCTTTTTATGAGAAAGATTTCTTGGTTTAACATTTAGTGCTCTGTTCTTAATTTTTCAGTTTACTATTTCATAACTTCATAAAGTCTTCTTGTTCCTTCCTTTTATACTCATGGACTTATAATGTTGTGCAAAGCTTTCTTTAACACATCTGTCCTGTATTCCTCCCACCTCACATCACGTCCTGTAATCAGCCAGATTCTGTGCCAGCATGTGACCCAGTCTCCAGCTCACCCACTAACAGCTGCACAATTTGACTTACAAAATGTTGTGTGTTTGGGTTTGAATGAGACTTAACAGAGTGTCAAGGATTTCTGTGTTTTACATTCCCAGAGAATTGCTAACCAAATTCTGCTACCTGTACTGCCCCATATTCATGAAAATGGATTTCGACTTTTGACACTCTTCCATGTGATTTGCTTTTCACTTGGGAAATGTTTCTTGCACGCTTTCAGTCACAGCTTCTCATTCAAATGCACAAATACTCAAGGAGTTTCTATCTTTTCTTCCTTAGTGGGTTTTCTTTTCCCTATTTCTTAGCTTCTTGAATATTTTTTTCTGGAATTAATTTCACAAACAAGAATATCTCAGGGAACCATAATTGCAGCTATAAAAGACAAGTGTTCTCCCACGCAGAAATCCTATTTAAGAGCATCTCAGATTAGCATTTTATTCAAATAATTTTTAAGTTTAGTCACCGTGTTAATGATGTAAATGATATTCTAAGCATATGAGCAACCAGTCCTAATGTACATACTTACACAGCGGGGCGAACTTGGTGGCACTATCCCTACCACTTCTCCAATATTGTGCTTAACATTTTCATTTTCTTTCTTGTTTTATTTTCAGATTTTATTTCTAACTCTCATCATACTCCTCCCAGAAGAATATTTTTGTAAATGGTTTTCATCCAAGAGAAAGCTGCCTCAGAGAGAGAAATCGCTTCTGCTCTAACATTGAGTAAATAGTTGAGGACTAACTCAAAAGGAGACCAGATGTTCCCACTGTGTCTTGTGGGTAGGAGACAGAGACACCTCAGGGGATTCTGACACCCTGAGTTAAAAACAGATAAAAGACGTAAACAAGAGAGCACCCTCTCTCTTCCCTGCTCTGAGAAACAAACCAAGGTCTGAAGAAAAGCCCTGCCCTAACTCTGCTTGTTATGCGGAAACTCTGAGCTGCTCGAGCAGTGCATGGGTTCATGACTCCATGGCTCCATGGGCTCCACTCCTGGGTTGAGTTTAAGGTTCTCCACTACAAACATTATAGAGATTAGGAGCTGGAAATGTCTGTCCTTGGACAAAATCTGGCTTATGAATCAAAGTTGGTTTACTGATTGCAATGATCAATGTATAACCCCACCCTCACTCAGAGTGATGATAACAGAAACATGGGTGAAGGGAGACAGTGGATGGTGCAAGATGTGAAAATAATAACAATTTATAATTTATCAGGGGTTCAGAACAGTGGAATAGCAGGACAGAAAGGGGAAAAAAATGAAGAGCTGATATCAGAGACTCAAGGGATAAAAAATGTTTTGGAAATGATGATGGCAATATATGTATAAATGTGCTTGACACAATGTCTGTATGAATTGTTAGAAGAGCTGTAAAAGCATCCAATAAACCGATTTTAAAAAAAAAACAAAAACTGGCTCACTACTTGATTTTATAAACAAAGTAATACTGGCACCCAGCCACGCTCATTTGCTCATATGACAGCTTTGACACTACAAAATGCACAGCTGAGTATGAAACAGTTCAGAATCCCCGGAAAGGGTCAGATCCTGTGAATTGTGTGATGTCAGGAAATTACACTGGCTTTGGTGGTGGAGTGCAGAGAAAGCATGTTTTACTGGCGACTTTAGGAAATACCACGTGTGCTCATTTCTGTCGCAAGTGATTTTTTTCTTCTTAAGGTAATCATTTTTCTCCAGTACCAAAATGAAATCACTTGATATGGAAAAGGAGCTTGCCAACTTTTGCACCTATATGATTAAAATCAAATTCACGGCCATTAAGTCGATTATGACTCATAGTGACCCCAAAGAAGAGAGTAGAAGTCCTCTTTGGGGTTAATGAGAGGATACATCTTCACTGAAGCAAAAAGCTCTCTCATCTTTCTTCCTCAGATGGACTGCTGGGCTCATACGACCCACTACAGCAACACTCTTGGTGCTCATCTCTTTTATCCTTTGTATGCAAACAGGTGTACCTCAAGAATGGCCTCAAACTCTAACATCTAAGGGGTTTGATGTACCACTTTCCATATGACAATGGATAAAAGGTAAGCCCTGCTGGATTTTTGTGTACCCAGTATTAAGAAGCTTGGCAAAACTAGCCTTAGCCACTTCCATTTGCCTTCCCATTGAGTGGTTAAGAAATTTCTTACAGCATTACATTTCCCCCATAGTTTAAATATGAATACAAGAAATGCAGCTAATTGTACAGTAGTACTGTTTTTACATAATTTTTCTTCCTTTAAGAAAAAAAATCATTTTATTGGGGACTCATACAACTCTTATTATGATCAATACATGCATCAATTGTATACAGACCACGTTTCTACATGTGTTGCCATCATCATTCTCAAAACATCCTCCTACTTAGGCCCATGGTATTAGTTACCCATATTTCTCCTCCCTCACCTCTTCCCCTCCCGCAAGAGCCCTGAATAATTTACAAATTATCATTATTTTGTCATATCATACACTGTCTGTTGTGCCTCTTCACCCACTTCCCTGTTGTCTGTACCCAAGGAGGGAGTTATATGTAGATCATTGTTATTTGTTCTCTCTGTCACCTCACTTTCCCCTTCCCCTTCCCCCTTTTGCTACTTTCTTTATTGGTCTTCAGAGGTTTATCTGTCCTGGATTCCTTGTGTATCCGGCTCTGATCTTTTTTGACTTCATATAAATTGAAGAGTGTGGAATTCTTCAGAAGAAGATTAGACTGAAACATTGTTTCAAAAGTATAGCAATCTCTCAATTCATGACCATGGAGTTGATGCTGAAGTCATAGTGACCCTGCAGAACAGGGTAGGACAGCCCCTGTCAGTTTTCGAGACTGTAATTGTACTCTCAGGAGAGTAGAAAGCATCATCTTTCTCTTGAGAAGTGGCTGGTGGCTTTGAACTGCTGACCTTGTGGTTACTCGTTCTATTCATAACTATGACTCTGGCAGAGCTCCTCAATTGGAAATTATGTGAAGGGACAATAGGTTCACATTTTTAAACCAAGCCAAAAAATAACCCCACTGCTCTTAAGAGAATTCCAACTCACAAAGCTCATATATGGGGTTTCCAAAATTGTCAATTTTTACAGGAAAGAGCGGTCTGATCTTTCTCCCACAGACACTGGTTTGAATCAATGACCTTGAGATTAGCAGCCCAACACCTAAGATATAGCACTACCAGGACTCCTTTCCCCATTTTCATATTTTTGTTTAATAAAGGTTTCTATGACTATGGAGGGAAAGTTTTTTACATAACCTCATATAGGTTAATTCAGATTATTTATCCTGTGTGAGTTTGTGTGTGTGTGTGTGTATGTGTGCTTCTTAACCTCGATTCTTTTATCTGATACATTCTTCTCAAAGCACACATGAGGGTACAGACATATAAAGAAATATATACACAGATATTTCTAGTCAGTGTTTAATTCTGTTTACCCATCTATTTTACCATTTCCTTTGAAATTTTCTTCTCTGATTTAACTCTGTGGGTAGAAAGATATCATAGTTTTTTTTAATATCTAAAAGTGGTGAATTTTACTTTTGTCAGATTACAAAGTCTGGTTTTCGTCATTTTCTTTTAGCATTTGAAAGACATTTGCCTATTGCCTTACCTGCTTTTGCTGATGAACAGCTACTGTTTGTCAAGTTATAGTTTTTTAATACATAATTTATTTTTATCCTCTTTAGTACTCTATAAGAGTTTCTGTTTATTCCAAACATTCTGTAGTGCTATTATGATGTACCAATGTAATCATTATTATTTATTTTCTTACATGCCCAGGAATTTTTTTTCTGACTTTCCATTATAAACTGATTTTTTTTCACCTTTGTTGTATTTCACCATTATCCTCTAGCCTCTATTTCTTGATTGTCTGTGGAGGCCTGCTGGAAGTTTTAGATTTGTCCTCTATGTCATAGATCTTCTCTTGGAACACCTCTCGTAAATTCCTCAGGAATGTCTGCTAATTGTCTAGTTTTCTGCCTTGTGACTACTCTAGAGTGGATGTTCTCCACTGACTGTTTTCTATCTCATCTGTAAATCCTCCAGGTATCAAAATACTTTAAAGTCTTTGGGATTTATTGTATTGTTTTGTTTTGATGGACACCCATTACCCAGGAGATCTTATCCAGTTTCATGGCATTCATTATATCTTCATGCTGGTGACTCTATGAGTTATGCCTCTAGTTTAGATGTCTCCTAGGAATGCCAGACTTGTGTATTAAACTGTCACCTCGAACATCTCCTTTAGTTGCTGTGTAACCCTCCTAGTGCTGCTGACTCATCGCGACCCTCCCAGACAGAAGTACCCAATATGGTTTCAAGGCTATAAAGCTTTATGGAAACAGGCTGGCACATATTTCTCCCATGAGATGTAAACAAAAACCAAACCAAACTCACTGCCATTGAGTGCATTCTGATGCATGCCTCCCCTATAGGACAGGATAGAACTACCCTGTGAGTTTCTGAGGCTAACTCTGACTAACAGGAACAGTTGAAACAGGAATAGGTTTTTTGGTTTGTTTTTTTTTTTGGGGGGGGGGGGGTGTTTTTTTTAAATCATTTTATTGGGGGGTCGTATACAACTCTTATCACAATCCATACATAAATCCATTGTGTCAAGCACATTTGTACATTTGTTGCCAACATCATTCTCCAAACATTTTCTTTGTACTTGAGCCCTTGGCATCAGCTCCTCATTTCCCCCCTCACCACGCCCCTCTCTGAACAACTCTTGATCATTTATAAATTATTATTATTTTGTCAGGTCTTCTCTGATGCCTCCCTTCACCCATTTTTCTAGTGTCCATCCCCAAGAGAGGGGCTGATATGTAGATTATTGTGACCGGTTCCCCCCTTCTTCTCCACCTTCCCCTTCCCCACCTAGTGATACTACTCTCATTATTTGTCCTGAAGGGTTTTTATGTCCTGGATTCCCTGTGTTTTCAGTTCTTATCTGTACCAGTATACACCCTCTGGTTTAAATGGATTTGTAAGGTAGGATTGGCATCCTGATAATGGTACTTGGTGGGTGGGGAGCATTAAAGAACTAGAGGAAAGTTGTATGTTTCATTGGTGCTATACTTCACCCTGACCGGTTCATCTCCCTGTGACCCTTCTTGAGCCCTTGGCATCAAGGGGATGCCCCGTTGTCTACAGATGGGCTTTGGGTCTCCAGTCCACGCTCCCTCTCTTTCACAATGATAGGATTTTTTGTTCTGGGTCTTTGGCACCTGATACCTGATGGTATTGACACCTCATAATCACATAGACTGGTGTGCTTCTTCCATATGGGCTTGGTTGCTTCTCAGCTAAATGGTCACTTGTTTCTCTTAAAGCCTTTAAGACTCCAGATGCTATATCTTTTGATAGCTGGACCATCAACTTTCTTCACCACATTTGCTTATGCATCCAGCTTGTCTCCAGCAATCATGTCAGGAAGGTGCACATCATGGGATGCCAGTTGAATAGAATAAAGTGTTCTTGCATTGAGGGAGTACTTGAGTAGAGGCCTGATGTCCATCAGCTAGCTTAATACTAAACCTATAAATATATGCACATAGATCTATTTCCCCATCATCATATATAAATATATTTATATATGTACATGCCTATATTTAGACCTCTATAAATGCCCTTTACCTTCTTGTTCTTCCCTCTATTTCTTTTTACTTTCCTCTTGTACCACTATCATACTCAACCTTCATTTGGGCTTCAGTAATTCCTCTTAGTTATATTGCCCTTGATCATGCTCTACCAGGCCTCCTACTCCCCTTGCCATTCATTTTGGATCATTTGTTCCCTTCTTGCTGGGTTTGTTAACACCATGTCTTTTCCTGCACCTCCCCTGTCCCATGTACCCCAGGAATCATAGGTCCTGTTGCTTTCCCCTCCAGATTTTTTATCCAACCTATATTATCTAGATAGAGCTGCAGAAATAATAATATGCACAAAAAAACAAGATGGAGCAAAACAAACCAACAAAAGAAAACAAACCAACAATAAAAGCCAGTAACAACAAAAAAGAAAAGCCTGACAATAGTTCAAGGTCTGTTTGTTGCCTTTTAGGAGTATTTTCCAGTCAAGTCTGATGGGGTGCCATGCCCTGGCCCCAAAGTCTATTTTTGATACTCCTTGAGGTCTTTGTTGCTCTGTTCCCCTTGCTGGTCTGTTGCACACCCTCAGTGTTTCTCCTGAGTGTGCTGGGGTGAGATCAGATGCAATTCCTGCACAGTGTCTCGAGTGTTGTCCCCACAGTGCTGTGGGTCAGTGAGGGATGTCGTGTCGCATGTTGGGATCGACACTATGGTCCTCTCTGGGCTTTGGCTGCCCTGAGCGGGAATATCATCCTCAGGGCTTGGTGGACCAGTACATGTTCCAATCTCTCTCCCTCTCTCTTCATTTGCTCCTGTGTGCTCTGATCACACATGTTCCTCTCCCTGAGCTGTAGCTTCAGTGCTGTCCCCTAAATTGAATTCTTTTGCAGGGAGAGCGTGCTAAGTAGTTTGGATTGGGGCCAGCCCCTCAGACCTCTCTGTTGGTTTGAAACAGGAGTCGTTGTAATAGGTTTCTCACATTTAAAACTGAGTTCTTAATCTTTCCCTAAGATCTATATAAATATACATTTTATTTTTTAAAAAATCAATTGTCTCCTATTTCTTTGTTAATTTTTTTCCCACAACTCACAGTAAGTTCAACAACAGTGGTCATGTCTATCTTGAATAGAGTTTTAGAATCCAAAATATTTTCACCACTTTCTGCTATGAACAGCCTGGTGGAGCCCTCATCACCTCCTACCTGAATTATTGCAATAGACTTCTAACTGGTTTTCCTGTTCCCATCTTACCCTCTTTCAGTATATATGATGTGTCAGTCACCTAATCTGGTGTCAATTGAGAATTAAGAGTGTAGGGGTGGAGGCTAGCCTGTCAATCTGGAGATAGCCAATGAGACCTCTGTGCCGGCATGGCCTTCTCCTCAGAATTCTGGGAAATCTGATACTTCCATCTCAGAAGCAGGAGACACTCACTTTCTTGGAGACTCTCTACTGGCATGGCTCACTTGCTGTGAGAAATTCCTGAGGAGAAGCCACATGGAGCTATCCTCGTGCCCACAGCCGGACAAGCCACATGGATGCAACCAGACCTCTGAAGTTAGAGAAGCCATAGAGACCCCTGCCAGTGCTGCGATGCTTACGACGCCACTGATCCAAAGGCATCCTACCCATCTGGCTTGTGATCATCCGGCATTCAGCATCATGGCATGTGTTCTGTGAGTCTGAAGAAGACTTTACAGATTTGCATTGGATATATGGACTAACATCAGACTTGTGGACTTGGACTGGACTGGGTTGAGATATGTTCTCAATGTTCAATTCCTCTTGTATATAAACCTCTCCCTTTTGTGCATATGTGTGTTTGTGAATTTGTTTCTCTAGTCTACCCAGATTAACACATATGAGTTAGAATATTCTAAATATATAAAACTATGAGTTGGAATTTATTCAGTGAAAGGGGGTCACATGACATGATAAAGTGTGGGGTATAAGTCACTGAAAATTATATATATATAATTTTATATATATAATTTTCTTTATATAACCAGCACCAAAGAAAATCACGTGTCTCTCGACTACGTGAGGTTTGCCTCATGGGGATATATGGTATTTTGATCTGAACAATAAAGAACTCTTTTCAATCATTCACAAGGATCATGAGGATCATGAGGAACTACACCTTTTGTGTGGATCTCTACACTCTCTGAGACACTGACATGCTGTCCCTGGAATTGGAGTTGCAATTACCACTGGCTTGTTTAATGGTATTTAACTCACTCAATTTCCTCAAGTACAATAGCCATGAATACAAAAAGATTAAAAATTCACTACATTTAATCAATAACAAAGCCTTTTCCAGGCAGAACAGCATTTTAAAACAATGTTTCTTGTTTTAATACCTCTTAAAAATCAAGCCCTCTACATCAAGAGTGAGATTATTCATTAAAACAATTTCACTTTGATAAATTTAGAGCATTAATAAAGTCAATTTCAATATTTTCTAGTTCATATCCAATATATATTTCATTGGATTGAAAAGCAGATGCATTTCCTCTCTTTTTCCATTTGTCTTTTGTTCCTTGGGTACGTGTTAATACATGTCAGTAGCTATATTAATATTACATTGCATTATTAACATTACCACTTTCAAAAATGATGTTAAGTAATATTAGTTCCTTAGTTCCAAATTGTCAAAATGCCTTTTATGTTTGCTGATGTATTCTCAGGCAATGATTATGAAAGAAACACTGATCGTTTTCATTGTTCATTAGCATGCTGGATTCCCCTTCAATTTTTCAATTTTCTGAAACCTGTATCATGAATAGAAAGTGCTCAAAGTCCCAAATGGCAGGGGATCTAGCTTCCAGCTAGCCTTATTCATAAAACTTGGGGATTTCAGAGTTTTCATAAAGAGGAGAGCATAGCTTAGAATAACACACTTTCTTTATATAAAATGCTTCTTTGATAACTCACTGCCCCACCCCTGCCATCCACTTCCTGACCTTGAATTCCACTGACCACGCTGCCTCTGCCCACTTTGATCTTACACTGCCCCAAATACACACACAGCCATTTTAATTTGATTGACCGGATCCCTCTTGTTCTTACGGCTTCTGAACTGGCTTTCTCGCTCCTCAATTTAACATATTCTTTGGGAGAAAATAGGGTAAGATGCATATGTCTTGGGATGATCAAGTTCCCACACCCAAAGAAAACTAGATCAGCAGACAGGCAGGATTTCAATTTGGAAAAGCCATCTGGTTTTGCAGTGATGGTGAGTTTTAAAGAAATGGATATGTTTTCCTCTCACATGGCCCTATTTTATAACTATAGTGTGTGTAACTTGGTTTTGAATATTCAGCCTCTGAACTTCCTCCATTTGTGGAGAACCTCCAAACTAAGCAGGAGACTGCCTTACATCTCAGAAGCCCCAGGAGGCAGGTCTCCCACTCCTTTTTCTCTGATTATGAAGCCATAGGCCTGGGATTTAGTCTAGTTCAACTGGATGGTCCCTCAAAAGATCTAGAAACTTGAGAGAATGTTGTAGAACTTGTTCGATAATTTAAAGATGGTAGTCCCGTAGTCAGGTGCTCCTGGGGTATTGGCTAGTATCTGAAACCTGGGCATGATGGAGGCAGCAGTGGGGTGTTCCAGCTGTATTATGCCTACAGATTCACCTGGCAGTGAGCTTCTCCTCTGCCTAGACTTTCTTTCATTCTGCCCATTTTTATAAGTCTTTTTCATCTACTTCCCTTATCTGATGAGTCGATTAGCTTCTCTGATTAAAGCTGGTTAGAGGCTAATCCCCAAGTTAGATGGCCAATGTTGATCACCACAAATAAATTTCATCACTTTGTATGTGCCAAATACTATTGTAGGTCCTACTGAGGTAGCAGTTAACAATACCAATCTGCCTCAGACATGTTAACTTTTAAAAAATTAGCATAGGTTTGGGTGGATTGCTTGGAATTTCTTGAGGTTATAAGAAGATTGTATGTATTTGTTCCTTGCTAGTCTGGTATAACTCACACCATTTAAGGTTGTAACATCTCCTGGCCCTACCTGTTTTGATGATAGGGATTGTCCCTAACTGGTGCTAGTTCTCATATCAACAAATCTCTTTCTGTTTTCCCCTTGGATCTTTTTGTTCACTGTATATACAAGATTTCCTGGGTGTCCAACTTATTTCATCTGCTAGATGATGCACGTTAGAGACATCATGGAAGTTATTCTCCAAGAAGTAGGCCAATGTTTTCCAGGAGACATTGGAGATCCATAAAATTGAATAGCTGGGGGGATTTAACTTTATGGTTTACTGTTTCCCATGGAGGTCCAAATAAATCTTCCAAAGTGGTTTGTCAAAGACTGAACTTAGTCTCTAAATGGGAGTGACTGGTGGAGCAAAATATATCAAGCAATGGTTTTTAAAACACTGAGCACCAAATAAACAGAAAAAGTGATTCTATGAAAGATAGGAAAGAAACGATGCAAGCATATTACTTGCTCCCTCTGAAGAACATTTCTGGCCAGGTCACATACCCGCGAGGTTCTATACCGCAGAAGAAATCAGATATAGCCCAAAGCAACTAGAATTCTCAAGACAGCATGACTAAGAGGCGAGAGATACAGGAAAGAACTCCAATGAACTGAAAAGGGCACACTGAAAGGATTCTATAGGACCCTGAATCAATGCATATAGGTGAGGAAACTACCCAAGGCTAAGGGACAAATGAGCTGATGTAAATAAGGAGCAGTTTCACATGAGACTGAGCATTTTAATGTTTCCTGTTTTCAGTAGTGTTTGGAGCAGGTTACAGGATGTAAGAACAATATTAAAAAATCAGTTATGCCAAAAGAGCCCAAATGTTCAGCAAGTGATTAAAATTTTAATGTGACTTATTCATATATTGGAATACTATTCACCAATAAAAAGTAATGCAGTATTGATATAAACTACGACATTGATGAACCTTAAAAAAAATAGCTAAGTATAACAAGCCAGACTCAAAAGGCCACATATGTATTATTGTTCTTTTTATTTTTATTTTATGTTATGTTGCAAGTGACTTTTATTTTCTAACCAGTCAACAACCTGACTTAGGCTTTCAGCTGTTTTTACGCAACAACTGTTCTTTCCCTGAAAATGTAATGTATTGGCCTCCAGCATCATCCTCTTCAACGTTGTTGAACAATGGCTGGGAATTCTTAAAAAAGTCATAGAAATAGATTAAAATGGTGGAAAAATTGAGAGTGTTTTAAGTGATTTTTACAAAGTTTAAATTCATAATTTGGATCCCTCTTTGAATGTTGCCGGGCTTGATTGGGGAGAGGCTGGACTCAACACCTTTCTTCTTCCCATGCAGTCTGTGCCCAGAGTTGGAGAAGGCTCAGAAGCCCAGCTCAGCAGCAAAACCACGACGGTCAGCTCCACCATCAGCTGACTCCTCGTGCTGGACTTGTCTTTTAGGTTCTTTGTCACCCAGAGGAGCATCAAAGCCGACGTTCATGTCACAATAATGGACACAGCATTGTCAGGTTCTATTTACAGAACATGTTCAAACCAGTCAAACATATAGGGATAGGAAGTCTAATGGTGGTTACCTAGGTATGGAAGACTGGTAGGTAATGGCAAGTAACTACTCATATGTATGAAGTTTTTTTTGGGGGGGGAGGTGTTGGAGTGATGAAAATATTCTAAGATTTTGATTATTACACAGCTCTGTGAATATATTAAAATCTTTGAATTGTATACATTAAGTGGATGAATTTTTTTTTGCTGGCTGAGTTTTATGCCAATAAACCTATTTTTAAAATCAATTGAATTTCTATGTACTAGCAATGCACATGTGTGTGTGTGTGTGTGTGTGTGTGTATAGGAAAAAAGCATAGATAATTCCAGGTCTGTCTGTTGACCTTTATGACAATCTCCCACTGGTCCTGGGGAGTTCTGGGAACTGCCCCTCCTAGTCTGAAGTCTATTTGGGGAGCTCCTCAGGGGCTTTGTGACTTGGCTTTGCTCCTGTTGCTGATCTGTTATATTATGTTCTTGGTTTGCCCCACTGTGGGGCTTCAGACTGGACTCACACCCCACGGTGTGTCCGCAGTATTGTTCTTTGCCACGGTATGCTCCAGTGAGGGGACCCATGTCCCAAGCTATAATCTTCTCTGGGCCTTACTAGCTCTATGTAGGAATTTCATCCTCCAGGCTTGGTGTACTGATAAGGGGTCTACATCCTCACTCTCTGCTTTTCTTTCTTGGTTTGCTTCTGTGCAGTAATGGAAGATTGGCTGCCTCCTCTCTCTAGCCTATAGATTTGATGTTGTCCTCTGTAGCACATACTTCTAGTGAGGGGATCACTTTGGCTTTAGCTCACCCTGTTTATGTGGTTGCTCCATGTGGTTGCACTGTCTTCAAGGTTGGGTCCATGGTGACTATGTGCAGTCCCAATTCTGTGGAGATGTAACCAATACTCTCTCCCTGGTGGGTGAGTGCCCTGCTCCCCAGTGCCATCACTTTCCCCCTCCTCCTCTTTTTCTCCCTTCCTCTTCTTCCCTTTCTCCTTCTTTGTTTTCAAATGACATGTACATCCTTGAGTTTGGTCCCCACCAAACCACCCTTGACTGCCTGAACCTCAACCTGCATACTGTAAGATAAGTGATTTTACTTCTGTACCTACTGTGCTAATTATACTTATCTCAGTGCACTCATCTTGCACTTGTCCTTTTGTGATTGGCTAAGTTTGCTTATCATACTTTCCTCCAATTCTTCCCATGAAGTGATGTGCCTAATCCAATCATCAGTGCTTTTTAGTGATGTATACTACTCCACTGTGTGTATGTGCCAGAGTTTTCTAATCCACTCATCTATTGACACAATCTAAAACTCTTTGGAATAAAGGTGACAACTCATAGATAAAACCTGTATATTGAACATTACAAATCAATAATGAGTGGAGTTGTTTTATTTTGAGTTTTTTTGGACTGATGCACAGTATCCATGAGTCAGAAAGTTCAATATTTTTATGATACCAATTTGCCCCAAATTGGTTTAATGCAATTCCAAACAAAAAGCCCATAAACTTTCCCCCTCAGCCCATTACCCAAAATTGACAAACTAATTCTAAACTATATTTGGAAAACAAAGGACGTAAAAGAAACAAATTTTTTGGAAAAAGAATAAATTTGGAGGAATAGCACTAAGTATTCTCAGGACTTTTTTAAAGCTATTCCTATCAAGACAAGATAGTATTTTGGCCAAAGGAGACAGATGGAACAATGGCACCAAAAAAAGGTGCAGAAATAGAACCATGCATAAATAAACAATGAGTTTTCAACAAAGTTACAAAGTCAATTCATTGGAGGAGAGTCTTCTCACCAATGGAGTTGGAACAATTAAAGTATTTATAATTCTTTAAAAAAAGAAAAAGAAAAAGCACTGTTCTCTCTCCCCACAAAAGAGTTTGCTTTGGAGGACAGTAGTGAAACTGAAGCTCAGGGAGAGTAACATGTCTGACCAAAGCACATGAGAGCAAATGAAGGGGGAGGAAGAGAGGGTGGAGTGCATCCTGGCTCAACGAGACTTGAGGATGATATCCCCCACTCAGAGAAGTCAAAGTCAGAGAGGACCATATGACCGGCTCCCCTATGAAACATGGCATCCCTCGCTGACCCAATGCCCTACGAAGACAGCAATGGAGAAGCAGGATCTGGACTGCATCCGGTCTGACCCCACCTCACTAGGACAAAACACTAAGGCTATGCAGCAGAGCAGCAGGAGGAGCAGAGCATGGAGTTCCAGGGAGAGTGACAAGGATATACTTTGGGACCAGAGTATGGCACCCCATTGAGCTCAACTGGGGAACACACCTGGAGGTCAGCAAACAGGCCTTGAGCTATTTACAGGTTTTTCTTTTGCTATTATTATTTTTATGATTTTTGTTTATCTATATATTTTTCTGGACATTGTTTTTTTTTTGCTGTTGTCATCATTTTGTTTTCTTTTGTCACTTCGTCTTGCGGTCTATTTTTCATATGTATTATTATCGCTGCAAGTCTATCTAGATAAGATAGGCTCGTTGAACAGTCTGGAGGAGAAATAATAGCACTGATGGCTCTGGAGGGATATGGGAGATGGGGATATGGGGGAAAGGAGGTGTTGTTGACCAACCCAGGCATAAGAGAACACGTGATCCAAAATCAGTGACAAGGTGGGTGTGAGAGGCCTGCTAGGGATTGATCAAGAGTAATGTAACAGAGAGAAATTACTGAAACCCAAATGAGGGATGAGCATGATAGTGAAACAAGTGGATAGTAATAGGAAATAGAGGAAAGAAATAGGAGGCAAAGGGCATTTATAGAGGTCTAAATACAAGCACGATGATGGAAAAATAGGTCTATGTGCATATACTTATAAGGTTAGTATTAAGGCAGTAAATGGACATTGGACTTCCACTCAAGTACTTCTTCAATGCAAGAATACTTTGTTCTATTAAATTTGCACTCCATGGTGCTCACCTTCCTACATGATCACTGAAGACAAATATGTGGATAAGGAAAAAGGTTGATGGTGCTTGGCTATCAAAAGATATAGTGTCTGGGTTCTTAAAGACTTGCAAGTAAACAAGCGGCCATCTACCTCAGAAGCAACAAAGACCACATGGAAGAAGTGTGGCCATGAGGTGGCAAAGGGATCAGTTATCAGTTACCAAAGAACAGAAAATCATATCATTGGTGCCCACCTTCCTGATATGATCACTGAAGACAAATGTGTGCATAAGCAAATGTGGTGAAGAAAGTTGATAGTATTTGGCTATCAAATGATAAGCATCTGGGGTGTTAAAGGCTTGAAGATAAACAAGCAGTCATCTAGCTCAGAAGTAACAAAGCCCACATGGAGGAGGCACACCAGCCTGTGTGACCACGAGGATTCGAAGGGATCAGGTATCAGGCATCAAAGAACTAAAAATTATATCATTCTAAATGAGGGGGAGTTCAGATTTGGGACCCAAAGCCCATCTGTAAGTGAAGCTACATCCCCTTACACAAGAGTCACAGGGAGGAGAAGAGTTAGTCAGGGTACAATGTAGCAATGATGAAATATGCAACTTCCTTCTAGTTCTTAAATGCTTCCTCCCCTCACTATCATGATCCCAATTATTCCTTACAAATCAGGCTAGACCAGGGGATGCACATTGGTACAGATAGGCACTGGAAACATGGGGAATCCAAGACAGATGATCCCTTCAGGACCAGTGGTGAGAGTAGCAACACAGGGAAGGTAGGGGGAAGGTGGGTAGAAAGGAGGAACTGATTATAAGGATATACATATAATTTCTTCCCTGGGTGTGGACAACAAGAAAGTGGGTGATGGGAGACATTGGGCAGTGTAAGATATGACAAAATAATAATAATTTATAAATTATCAAGGGTTCATGAGGGAGAGGGGAGTGGGGAGGGAGGGGGAAAATGAGGAGCTAATACCAAGGGTTTAAGTAGATAGCAAATGTTTTGAGAATGTTGATGGCAACAAATGTACAAACGTGCTTAACATACAATGGATGGATGCATGGATTGAGATAAGATTTGCAAGAGCCCCCAATAAAATGATTTTAAAAAAAGAAACCTCTTCTATCTTACAAATATGGGCTAAACCAGAATGTGTAGGTACAGATAATAACCCACAATCCAGGGAATCCAGAACAGATAAACCCATCTGGACCAATGAGGGGAGCGGAGATACTGAGAAGGTAAGGGGTGGGGTGAAGGAGAAACCGATTACAATAATTCATATGCCACCCCTCCCAGGGGGACAAACAGCAGAAAAGAGTGTGAAATGAGATTGCAGTTGGTGTAAGACATGGAAGAAAAAGAAGAAGAATTTATCAGTTGTCAGCTGTGCATGCGGGACCGAGGGTAGTAGAGGAGGTCAAAAAATGAAGAGCTGATGCCAGAGGCACAAGTCAAGGTGCCAAAGAAAATGTTTTGAAAAAGAAGATGACAAAATATGTACAGATGTGTCTGATACAATGGATAGATGTGTGGATGTAATATGAGCTGTAAGAGCCCCAATAAAATAAAATTTTAAAAAATTTAAATAGGTATAAATAGGCATAAAACATACCATACAAAAAAGTAACTCACAATGGGTCTTAAGCTAATACGTAGAATCTAAACTTCTGAAAATTCTTGGTGAAACCACAGAGAAGCTCTTTGTGGTCTTTGGTTAGGCATAGCATCCGTTACAGCACCACAGCCTGATGCGCCAAGGAACAAGTGGATGGATCAGATTTCACCACAATTTTAAAACATCTGCTTAAAAAACATCTTGCTAAAAATAGACAGCAATACGTTGGTTGTTGAGCCCAATTTGTTCTAAAGTCATGCTCAAATGCTGCAAAGTGGAAGAATCGAACATATTTTTCCCATAAGAAATAATGAAAAACCAAATAATTGTTTCTGAGGCCCTAAAATTACATTTAAAAATAATTTTCCAGGGCTTTAACACAAAGTTTGTGGAAATACTCCCTCAAACATCTAAATACAGTAAGTACAGTACATTAAATTTCAAAACACAATCCAGTAATAAAGTTATCATATTTTACACAAATACAGTGTATAAAAGCGCACAGTGAAGAAAGCTTGAGTACGCTAAAGCAAACGCTATCTGTTGTCTGAGCAGACTTAGACGGAAATGTCACCGCACTGTGTCAGCAGCGAGCCTCCACGCAGGACGCACTCTCAAGTGTCAGGGTGCCTGCAAGTTGAATTTTCGGTTGGATTATTGAGCAAAGTGATGAGCATCGAGTTTTTTGGTGAGTTGTTTTTTTTCCCCAAAAAATTCTACTGTTGCAGTCGTAGAGATTGCAAGCTTAGACCCATTAGAAAACCAAGGTGTCAGTGTAGCTTTAAAAAACTCATTAGAAGGGGGCTGAGCTCTGGTGGCATAAGTGGTTGAGTGCGGGACTGCGGGACGGGGGTTTAGCAGTTCAAATGCAGCGGCAGCTCTCAGGAGCAGAGCCTGGTAGCTCCCAGGACCACCAGAGGACAGTGATTCCCGTCCAGTCCCCCACCCCCCCCTCAAAAAAAAGACTCACTAGAAAAAAATTAAATCACAGATTAGGAGAAAATGTTTACTAATTATCTGTCTACAATATTTTTTAAATTCTCAAAACTCAGTCATAAGGAAACAAAGAACACATTTTAAATGAAAGAGGCAAATTATCTAAAGAGACACTTCACTAAAGAAGCTGCATGCAAACTAAAATCACAATGACCTCTTCCATTGGCAGAAAGTGTCCAGGAGTCAGCTCCTGGCTCTTAATCCAGACCTTGACACTCACCGGAACAACAGGCTGCACAGTCTTGCACCCTCCCCATCTTTCGTAGAAGAGTGATTCACCGAGTTTTAGTGACTGATCTTTAGAAGCAAATCTTCCTAATCCAGCCAAGCTGGAAGCTCTTAAGGGTTCTGCTCAGCATCAAAGCCACATGCAGCCCACCAATGACAAACAGGTGGTAGCTGGGTCTAACCTAGTTCTCCTGTGTGGATGTCAAGAATTCTTTTTTTTTTTTAATTGTTCTATTGGCGGCTCATACAGCTCTTGCCACAATATATACATACATGCATGCATTGTGTCCATTACATTTGTACATATGTTGCCGCCATCATCATTTTAACAACATTTTCTTTTTACTTGAGTGCTTAGTATCAACTCCTCACTTTCCTCCCCTCCCTCTCCCACCTTTCCTCCCCTATGAACCCTTGAAAATTTGTAAATTATCATCATTCTGTCATGTCCTACACTGAAGGACATTAAGAATTCTAACTGAACTTAGCTACTACTGCTCTCCAATACCTGGTAAAATGGCTAAAATTTTAAAGCTTGCAAAAAAATTAACAACAATGTGGAGAAACGGCAATTCTCAGGCACCGTTGGAATAAAAATGGTGTGAAATTGTTAACTTGGTAAGTATTGGGGAGTTTCTTGAAAAGTTAAACACATACTCCTAGGCATTTATCTTAGAGAATAAAAGTATATGCCCATAAGATGACTTCAACTTCACTGTCCATCACAACTTTAATTACAATAATTCAGTCATTCAGTTAATGAATGAATAAACCTATTGGTGGATAATCATAACATGAAATACTTTTCAACAATAAAAAGAAATAAACTCTTAATTTATACCACAACATGATACTTTTCAAGACGTCATGCTCAATATAAAGAGGCCAGACAAGTGCAATTCAATTTTTATAAAACTCTAGAAAATGCCAAGTAATCTACTGTGATTAAAACAAAAGATGTATCAGTGATTATCTGGAGTAGGGAAGGACTAAAGAGATAGGCCCCAGAGAAGGGGAAGATTAGAAAATAAATAAAAAAGCAAGAAAGAAAACTCATGGAGAGTTATGACTATGTTCTCAATCTTCTATGGTGATGATAGCTTAAGTGTACATATGTCAAAATCTATTAAGTTATACACCTTCCTGCCATTCAATGTAACTCGACAAAGTTGGGGGAAATTAACCACTTCAAAGGACTACTGTTAAGATGCAATGATTTAATATTGATGAAATATTTAAAACATGCAACACAAAATCTGACATGTAGCACAGACATTAAAACTTTAAAAAACAAAACAAAACATCGCTCTTGAGGCAGCTCCAATTCATGGAAACTCCTTGAATTGATTAGATCAGAATGCTGCTCCAGACTTTTCAATAGTTGATTGTTCAAAAGTAGAGCTCCAGGGCTTTCACCTGAGGAGCCTCTTGCTAGGCTTGAACCTCCAACCTGTGGGTAGAAACTGGGTTTGTTCACTGCATCACTAGGGACATTTTCCCCAGGAATTGGCATTGTTAGGTGCTGTCAGTTTGGTTCTGATTCAAAGGGGCTCTGTTTATAATGGAATGAAACACTGTCTAGCCCTTGCACCATTCTCACAATTGTTGTCAGGCTCGAGCTCATTGTTGCAGTCACCGTGTCAGTCCATCTCATCGAGGGCCTTCCTCTTTTTCAGTCACCCTCTACTTCACCAATCATGATGTCTCTTTAAATTATCAATCTCTGCTGGACATCATCTTGTTAGATATAGCATGTCCAAAGTATGGGAACTGATGTATTGCCATTCTCAATCCTAAGAAATGTTCCTGCTCTATTTCTTCTAAGGCAGATTTGCTTGTTCTTCTGGCAGTCTTTCCATTGCCTTCACCAATACCATAATTCAATTGTACTAATTCTTCTCCAGGATCCCTTATTCATCGTCCAGCTTTCACATACATAGCAGGAGATTCAAGATACCATGACTTGGATCCTACACCTTCATCCTGAAAGTGGCATCTTTGTTTTTCAATGCCTTAAATGGACTTTGGGCAAGAGTAATAAAAGTTATTAATCTGGGTTTCCAAGCAAGTGGAGGGCAGCCATTTGAGCTACATTCCTCGGTGAAAGACTTTGGTCTGAGAACATGACTTCATGAAGTAGAGTTCAAGGAGGTAATGGAAGTATCTGGGATAGAGCGAACAGGTCATACAGAGCAGGCTGAGAGAAGACAGGCAGGCTTTCTGTGGTGAGTGGTCCTGATCCAACCTTTGGGGTTAGAACCCTCTAAGGCACCAGCAGTTAGTCTCCATGATGACTGCCACATCATAGGTCATTTTCATGAGTATCTGTAACTAGCGATATGGCGAGTCTTTTGAGGGCAAAGGAAAGTCATTAACAAACTTATTCAGAACATATATTTTTCTATGAGAAGAGTGCTCTCAGAAAATTCTAACTTTGCCTCTGGTCTCACTTAGATTTAATTTCAGATCTCTCAGTTTCCTTAATCACATCCTCAGGTGATTCTAATTATAAAGCATTTGCTGGGGGGGTTATAATTTTATATTTATACTAAATGTTGTGTTTAGCACCTAAGAAACTGAAGGAGAAATGTAAGCTAGTTGACTTCTAGGAGACAATTATGACAAATATACATAAACCCACTGTTGAGTGAGAAGTTCGATAAGATACCAGACAGTGAGATAGAGAGTTTGCACCGGAAACACATCACTTGACATGTTGAAAATGGCTTACAACAGAAGAATTTAGCTCAAGACAATGGCTCCTCTGAGCCATGCAGGAAATTGCTCACCTTCGGAGTTGTAATATCTTTTCACTTCCATGTGTGAAAACCCCATTTCCTCTCTTGTCTACTGCCTAGAATGAATTCTGTGTGTCACCTACTTCACAGCGAGGTCATGAGAAGTCAGTGAAATCATACCGGCAGAAATGCTTTGAAAAGGGAAAAACAAGATTCAAATCTAGGACGGTGAACAAAAACTCAAAAAGCACATGGTCACCAAGTCAATGCAAACTCACAGAGACCTGTGTCAGTCTGGGTAGACTAGAGAAACAGATTCATGGACACATGTGTGTATAAGGAAGAGCTTTATATACAAGAGCAATTGGATATTGCAGTCCAAATCAACGCCATCAGTCCAATATTAGGCAATAGGTCCAACAGCAATTTAATGTCCTTTTCAGACTCAGGAAACACATGCAACGATGCTGAGTACAGCAAGAAAACAGGCCAGCGGTGGGAATTCTCATAAATCCAATGGCATTGTAAGCATCTCTGAGCTGGCCCAGGGGTCTCCGTGAAACTTCTTCAGGGTTTTGAATGCATCAGGGTTGTTCAATGTGGATTCTCCTCAGGGATGTCTCACAGGGAATGAGCAAAGAGAGAAAGTGTCTCCCCGCTCCAAGGAGGAAAATCAGGATTTCCCAGAATTCTCAGGCGAAGGCCATGTCGACACAGAGGCCCAACTGGCTATGATCTGATTGTCAGGCTACACTCCACCCCTAAGAATTGCGCTTAATCCTTAAATTGACAATTATATAACTGCCATAAGACCCTAGGGGACTGGGTAAAAGTGCCCCTGTGAGTTTCTGGGATTGTGACTATTGACAGGAGAAAGGTGCATCTTTCAACTGCTGATGGTTTGACCTGTGGACCTTCCATGTTGGGTTCCCAGTCCAACATGTAACCACTGCATCACCATAATAAGGAATATAATACTTCTCTCTTTTTTCAGCACGAATAACGAGGCTAACCTCCCATCTGCTTACAAAAGATTGCCAGTCCATTATTTGAATGTGATTTCCCTTTTAATGCTTTCAGTTTTCATTTAAGCATCATCTGGAGCAAACCATCATACTAACTGATCCTTAGTAATTCCCATCTCCATGAGGATCAAGATATTGTCCCACATGGACTGACCTGAACAGAAATCTTGAATTGTATTGAGATTCTGAAACAAAGGGGGCTTCTGAGAAACCCCTCTTGTACTTGCTAGGTCTTCTTCTTTTCCTTGTGTTTCGGGTTCATCCAGAGACTGAAGGTGATGGTTCACATCTCTGGAGACTCTCAGCTCCCATGGCAATTAGGAGGCAGGTAATCATCTCAATGGAGGTCCGTGGGTAGCACTGAGAGTTAAGATTCTCAGCTGCCCACTGAAAGGTTGGTGAGTGGAGTCCTCGCAGAGGTTCCTCCAAAGAAAGGCCTAGCACCCTACTTCGCAAAGACTACAGCCATCGGAGACACTACAGTGCACAGTGTGACTCTGAGCTACATGAAGTTGCCGCGCGTCAGCTCCCCAACAACTGGCCAAGTAATTACAACTGGCAAAGATAGCATTGTCACTTGCAGATATACGGGGTTAAGGGATTCACCCATGTTCCCACAGGATTCCCTGGTGCTCCACCCTTTCGTTTCTCAAGCGTATTGAGTGCCTCCTGCATTTGAGACTTGCAGCGCTGTCTCCTGAGTCTGGACCTTCCCAGGTGCCCTGGTTCTGAATGTTGTGTGCGCAGTAGTGTTAGTCAGAGGCTGGTAAGGAAAGGATTGGCAATGGTGGCAGGAATCTGGCAGAAATTGTAGCGCCAATAAGTTGGAGACATATTTCTGCACATACTTCTCCAGTATCAAGAAATATGAAGCGCTGAAGAAGATACATTTCCTTAGCAGTGGTAAGGAGATCATGAAGTGGAAGTAATGGAGGTAATAAATGTCCAGATGGAGAAATATAGGGTGTTCTCCCTTCCCCCTGCAATGACTGGATAGACTCTTGAGTTTGGGATCTGAGACTAGAGCAGAGAAGGAATTCTGTGGCCCAGGGAGGCACAAACCTAGAAAGGGGAGGCTATTTACATTATAGAGGACCAGCCAAGAACAGAAGACCTGCCAGAAAGCCAGCTATGGTGGGAAGTACAGCTTTACATTTTCCCAGGCTTCTCAGACTAAATAAGGGTTTTTTTGGATTTATTTTCCAAGGTATCCCCTTCAACAAACTCACTCTTTCTGTTCAAACCTCTCTGACTCTGGTCTGAATTTTGTCTCTCACCTGAAATCTTTCCTGCAAGCCTATCAAGAGCTAAGTGGAAGGGCGAAGCTTGACATTTTGAGCCTCCTGACAGTAGCAGTAGAATCACCGGCAGAAATTTTGAGAAAGCATCAGAGAGACGATCGGAAGAACACTGTGGCGCTGGGGAGAGTGCTAGTGGGGCTCCAGCTGGCTGCTTTGTCCTGGGTTCTATGGACTGCACCAGGGATACTGACAACTTGGACGGTAACTTGGATAATTACAGGGCCTTACTGGAAAGATGACATTAGGAATTTTTTTTTTGGGGGGGGGGCATCATTGCCCTCTGATGATCGTGGGAGCTACCCAGCCTTACTCGTGAGAACTGCTGCTGGATTTGAACCGCCAAGCCAGTGGGCTGCAGTCCTGCACTCAACCACTATGCCACTGGGGTTCACACAATAGGAATTTTTAAAAAGCAGGCTTCCAGTCAGAGAAAGAAGAAATGAAAGGAGATGAGATTGATGGTGTGTGCCGGAGGACAGAGAGAAGAATTTGCTGCAGAGATGCTAAGAGGAGGAGGCACTCCAAAGCCATTACGGTAGTGTGCAATGAACAGTAAGGAATTTGATTTAGGTCTGCAGGGGACCCTATGATGCGGAGATAAAATCCTTGAAAGCCCTTTATTTTTACTGATGCTGGTGAGGAGACGGGTCTCATTATCCTTCTGGATGTGTCTGTTGTCACACTAGCAAGTCGATGCATTATTTAGGGCAGCACAAACCCACTAGTACCTTCAACTGTAAAGGAAATATTCCAGTGGTCATGCTGGGGCCAGTTTTTACTGGCTCACCAAAGCTGGTTATCATCTTTCTAGAAATGTGATGAGCTTTCTGGTATGCAGAACTTTTACTAACGATTCAATTAGATGAATTTAGGATGAAATAGTATGAAAAGCAAAAGTGTGAGCTGGTTTGCAGAAGGCTGGGAATGACAGTGGAAGCCCAAAATCCACTTGCAGGCTCCACACATGGACGAAGCCTCCAGTGACTCCCCTCCAGTCCTGGGGGCTGGGGAGGGGGAGGCTGTGACTAGCCCTGCTATCAGACAAAGGACATTGTCAACTCAATTATGGCAGAGGCAGTTAGAGTTAAATGCAATATCTAATTATTCGATTTCCCTTTTGATCCATTTTAAAGTTGTTTCAGTGTTTGTTATTGTTGCTGTTGCTGTTGTTTTTTAAGTAACGGGGAAATACACATGGGTTAATCCTCCACCCATCCCCCCACCAAGGGAATTCCCTGACTATGAACCTGCCTTGCTATTCTGCAGAATGCATCAAAGAGTGGATTGTTGCAGATGGCTAGGTTAACATTTAGGATCCACCATTTGATCTCCTTTATGATCCATTTAAATTTGTTCTAGCTTTTAGTATTTTTTTTTTTTTTTAGGCATCACTGCCCTCAGGTGGTGGGAGTAGGAGGCCCAGCCTTTGCTCCTAGGAGCCGGAATTGAACCTCCATCCCAGTGGGCCGCAGTCCCGCGCACAACCACTACGCCACCGGGGCTCAGCCAGTATTTTCTTTTTTATAATAGGATATTTTTTAAAATGTATTTTTGGGGGCTCTTTTAACATTCTATACATCAATTACATCAAGCATATTTTACATCATTATTTTCCAAAATTTACTTTCTATCTGAGCCCTTGGTATCAGCTTCTCTTTTTTCCCACCCCTCCTCCAACCCTTGTGACCCCTTGATAAATTATAAATTATTATTTTCATATTTGACATTGGTGTGTCCATCATTGAGATTGGTTTTCCCTCCCTCCCCTCCTCTCCCTACTTCCTCCCATATTCTCCTGGTATCCCTATTCCCATTTCTGTTCCCAAGGGTTTATCTGAACTGGTTTCCAAGTGTTGTGAGCTCTTATCTGTACCATTGGGCATACTTCAGTCTAGCCAGAGCTGTATGGCAGAACTGGAATCATGCTAGGTGGGGGTGAAGAAGTCTCAAAGAATCAGAGGAATATTGTGTGTTTCATCAGAGCTTTACTGCACCTTGGTTGACTCATTCCTTCCTTGGGACCCTTCTGTGAGAGGATGGCCCATTGTCTACAGATGCATTTTGGGCATCTGCTCTGACCCCCCTCATTATCAACTATATTTTTGTTGCTGTTGTTTGGATTTGTTTTGGTCTTCTGTTGCCTGTTACCTGATCCCGTAGACACCTCATCACCACACAGGCTGATGTGCTTCGTGCATGTGGGCTTATTGTTTCTCTGCTACATGGCCACTTGTTTAACTTCAAGCCTTTAAGACCCCAGACCCTATTCTTCACCACACTTCCTTGTGAACCCATTTTGCCTTCAACAATTGTGCTGGGAGGGTGAGCATCACAGAATGCCAGGTTGTTAGAACAAAGTGTTCCTGCATTGAGGGGGGGCTAGAGTAGAAGCCCACTCTGTCAACTACCTCAAAGCATTGTCATATGAATACACGGACATAGGCCAAGACCTCTATTGTTAGGAATGAATTTGTTTACTTAAGTGCACACTTATGTTTATACCTCTATCCATTGTTTTGCTTCCTAGATCTTTCCTCTATTTCCTTTTACCTTTCTCCTGCCCCACCATCACAATTGAGACTTTTGTATGTTTTTCTTTGTCACTGTTATTAGTTTGGGGATTTTTAAAATGTTCTTGAATATATATTGTTAGAATAGGTAAATCTCTAGAGACAGTAACTGAATTTGTGGTTCCTTAAGGGTATATAGCAGGGGAGGTTGGAGGGAAATGGGAAGTTAATAATGATAAGTACAAGAACGAAGAAAATGATAACTGTACAACTCTTTTTGATGTAATTGAATTACTGAATTATGTGATATGTGAATTATGTACCAATAAAACTATTGGAAAAGCAAAGTTAAGGGCTGAGCCCCGGGGGCGTAGTGGTTGTACATGGGACTGCGGCCCACTGGGATGGAGGTTCAACTCCAGCTCCACGGAGCAAAGGCTGGGCCTCCTACTCCCACCACCAGAGGGCAGTGATGCCCCCCCGAAAAAAGTTAAATACTTCAGAGTCGTAACTCCTGTATGATTTCCCTACATTTGACTATTATGTGCATGGGCTTTGGCAATATTTCACTGTCCAGTGTGGGTATACTGTTCCACGTGTTACCACTGAGCACTTGAAATTGACTTGTGCAACTGAAGAACAGAATTTTAAATTTACTTTAAGTAGCCTAATTTTCATTTAAATCACGTGCGTGCAACTACATTAAGAAACTACAGATTTGGTTGTGCACATGCGCAGTGCAGCCCGCACGCACGGCTGCTTTTTTAAAAAGCATCTCGTTGTTGACAGTTATCCAAAGAGCATCCCCTCTTGTTGCTGAATCAGCTTTTCCCTTTCTTTTACAATTATTATCGTTTTTATTACTTATCACTTGGGAGGTGGGTGTAAGTTCCCGATGAAGAGGGTGTAGTAGAGACTGTGACTCCCTTCTAAACAGAATTATTGGTGAGTATTATTGTGTAGGTGCATATCAATGTCCACCTAAAAACAGCTGTAGCTAGATACTGTCCTGCCTCGTGAGCTCAACGAAGCCCAAAGTCAAGCACATGCACAGGGCCTGGGCCGACTTTCAATGTTTACATGTTGGTTAAACACGGGATTCGTTCAAAACTCAGGAACTAGCCTCTGACTGCGAGGGACCCAGTCCACGTGCCCTGGCTCGAGCAAGCTTGTGATTGGATTCTCCGTGGAGGGCAGTGGCCTCAGCTTCCCCACGCTGTCTGAGATCAGCCTGGCCCTCCAACTGGACAATTGGCACTGCGCGCTCATGCTTCCGATGTGCCCGGCTCCATTCCCTGGCCCATTCGCCTCATGTAACTAGCTTCCTGTTTTAATTTCCCTGCAGGTTTCAGAAAAGGTGCATTAAATTATAATCACTAGCTGTTTTGTGAGCAGCTTTTTGTGACGAATAATGACTGTAGAGAGAGGAAGAAAAAAAAAAAGAAAAACGGGATGACTGAAACTCAGTGGGATGCTTTTGCCAAGCGCTTCGTAAAGCAACACAACCAGACCAACGGGGCCCTTCTTTGCCCGTTAATTTGTACCTGTGTTTTCATTTGTCGCTGAAAGGTGAGCCTGTTTAATAAGCATCTGCTAGACAACAGAGACCACTTTACTTAGCTGGCTGGAGGCACGCGGCGCTCTGCTTCCTGCAACACTGCCTTTGCAGGCTTGTTTGGAGCGCTCTCAGCTCTCTGAGCCACAATAGGAGATGAGACTGAAATCTCGGCTGGAGTCTTCCTGTTAAATCTTCGACAGCCTCATAAGCCCACCCACTCCTCTCTGTCTTGGGGCTGCGGGCTCTCTGGGCTCCTCTGCACCCCTGGAACAAGACACTCTGGTGGCGGCTGCAAATCCGCACAAAATGCTCCCTGCTCCTGCGCTAGAGACGCTGTAAAAGTTGAGGGTCAGAATTTTGCCAGCTACTGGCTAGCCAATGGCTGACTTTGAGAAAGAAAGTCGCCAGGCATTTATTTCTAGTCCATCTTGTTATGGAAACTCCACCACAACATTTCCCCTACCTGCACCCCTGGGCCAGACTGCAGGGGAAATCCATTGCCTGGGAATGAGCTGGAGCTCCCTGCTGGCACGTGGATCTCTGAGGACCTTCCTGAAATGTAGGACTCAAAACCGCAGCCTTCCAGAATCTGAAATTTTCGGTGGTTCCTCGCTATCTAGAAAGAGTTTAAAAAGAAGTTTGGGGGACTCTATGAGACCTTTTTGTCACTCGGAGAACATGGGAAATTCTCTGAGACCACAGGCTCCCCCAAAGCAAGGGGTTTTGCGGTTAAGAGTCCCATAAGGGTCTGTTGAAATGCATGGGGTCTGAAGTGTATTTATATAAAGTTATAGAAGATAGAGAGATAGATAAAACACAACCTATTGCCATTGAGTTGATTTCAATTCATGTGTATCGCTCTCTCTCTCTCTGTATATATATATATATATATATATATATACACACACACATTTCAATCCATGTGTATACACATACATACATGTGTATACATACATTCATATATACATTATATGTATATATACATATATACATTCATATGTGTATACACACATTTCAATTCATGTGTATCTATATATATATACACACACACACACACACACACACACAGTATTTTCACTAAATTGGAGAGTAGAGGATTGGTGTTTTCCAATTTAGAAAATAAAATGCTGACCTTCCTACAGGCAAGGTTTGTCCCACTCACCTTGTACTTGAGTTGTAAGGAGCTAGCTGTCCTTAAAACCCTCCCTTTTTGCTGTTGTGACTGTTGTGTACATCTTATTGTTAGCCATATGTACTGCTTTCAAAGCCGCAAAGTATCATTTGTGTATGCGGAGATTTCTCAGATGTTCACGTGCTGATGCTCAAACAAAAATGAAGATTAGATTTACAGAAATACTGTTAGTAAATAACAATAATAATGAAAACTAATAAAATGTTATGTTGAAACAAAGTGAACAATAGAGTTGTCACAAAGGAATACTATCTTAAGAGAAGGGACTACCACTGGTTGACTGAAACTACAAATCTTTGCCTGAAAACCATGACTCAGAATATGAAAGTAAGTTGGTCAGGGGAGGGAGGGAGTGAAGAATTGGTATCTTTGAAACATATTGTAGGTGAAGAATTTCTAATATATGCTGCTCTCCCAGAGACTGAACAAATCTATCATGGAAGTAGCCAGAATATTCCCTAGTATTCTAGAGAGTGAGACTTCATCTCATGTAGTTTGGACCTGCTTTCAAAAAGGACTAGCTTTTGGTAGAGAATCAACAAAAAAGAGAACTCCCTCAGTGAGATGGCTGAACACAGTGGCTGCAACAATGGACTTAAATTTAGCAACAGCTCTGAAGAGGAGGCATAGGTTCATTTGTACATTGATCACTATGAGTTGAATCCAAACTCAACGATGCTTGACATCAATTGCTTTCTTGTCATCTCAGTGTGTGGAGATGACTTCCTGAACTTGCTCTTTACCTCTCCTCTTCTTCAGTCTTTTTCCCAGCGCAGCTTAGGAAGCACTTAGGATATGATAGGTACCCCATAAATTCCTAGCAGAAGATGCAGTAATGTGAATTGCCCCAAATCCCTTCTGCTGCCTTTAGGCAACACATTCCTCCTTTTTACCCCTTTAATTTGACAAACCTCTATAATGTTGACAGTTGAAGACTAGACACATTCCTAAAAATAAAAATGTAAAGTTGATGCTATCTTTCAAAGTACATATTTTCTCTAAATGTTCAGGAAGGCATATTGGGTGCTTCAACAATAGAAAGTATATGTGTACTACACACCCTTTGTCTTAAATTGAGGGAGAGATAAAAAGAAAATAATTGAAAGATGAGTGTTACTTAGCTTTTGGTAGCCTCTTGCATAATATGACATTGCTGGATTGAGCTTGTTGGGAGATAGAGCGATGATCATCGCTTTGGTGAAGTGCTTTCATTCACAGAGTTAAATTCTTAGGTAACGCTTCTCATGACACGTTGAGGATGCTGGTTTCCACTCTTCTAGCTTCCCTACATTCTGCTTCTTTCTTTCTGAACATTTATTTGGTATGAGATTTTATTTCATGTAAATCCTGAATGGGAGTTTCTTTTCTTTTCATCTTTAGTTTCAGGCAAATTCTTTTTTCAGAGCTTACTGGAACTAACAGAAACCACACCCATAGTTTTCCTGGTGATGGGCGAAGGAAGAACATCTGTAAGAATTCAGTAAGATTTCTACATCGACATGGCTCTCTGGTTCCTATTGGTTCCTTGGAGGCCTGTCACTAAAAATGTTTGGTTTCTTTTGCAGATCTCGAGACATTGTGGCTCCATGTGACCAAGACACCTTAAGAAAGGCCCCCCAAAAAAAGACCCAAAAAACTTTGAATGGAGCTCTTCCAAAATTATAAGTTTGATGAAGCACTAGGCCAGGATTTTTTAACACTAAGAGCCCCTCAATTTACCTAAAAAGGTGCTAGGTAGGTTTTAAAGGGAAGATGATTTTATTGTATTTAAGTTTTATAATGAGTCGACATACACAATAGAGCAACTTAGGGAAGAAGGTGGGCCCTGGTTGATCAAACAAATACTACAACGCTAACAAACCCGGAATCACTGCCAAGCGGTTTCTCTCCTCAACACATTCCTCTTTAGCACCTTAATCTCACTTTCCTAAAATGCAGAGGAAGAGGTTGGACATCAGTCACATGGGAAATATGGGCACTCGAGTTCCTGAATGGAATGTAATCATGAGTTTTAGTAATGAAAAAGGCTTCCTAGTAACATTAGTCAACTCAGGGCCAATCATTATCACAGAAGATGCTCTGTCATCAAGTTCAGTGTCTAGAGAGGCACCACTTCACGTTTTCCCTCCAGAGGAATATCTGAGATATTTCTAAGAGAAGCATGAACTTTATATAGTATTAGCTACTTAGGCAGCATGCAGTCTTCTTATTGAACCTGAGGTCAGAGATTAGCAATACAGTAATCAGCTAGATGTTTGTTAAAAGATATGCTCATTTCTTTGACTCTGACTCTGCATCTAGCAAGTTCTAGGTGACCCCTGTGCACATTAAAGACTGAGAAGCGCTGGCAGATAGGATGTCCCCCTTTCAGGGCAGGATGAGAAGCCTCCATTGCCTCCCCAGAGTTGCCTGAGTTATGGAGAGTGATTTCCCCTCTTACCATGCCTTCTTCTGAGGGGGGCAATCTGCGCAGCTCTCTGTATGTAGCATGCATTAGCATTCCATGTTCACCATTGCCGTCATACTTAGAACACCACTGTGTCTCCATAATCCTGGTGGCACAAGGGCTAAGCACTTGACTGATAACGGAAAGGTTGTTAGTTCAAATGCATCCAGCAGCCCCATGGGAGAAAGAGCTGGAGACCTGATTCTATGAAAATGAGAGCCTCATAAACTGTATGAGGCAAAGCTGCTCTGTCACAGGATCGATGTGAGGAGAGCATCGGCTCAGCAGAACCAGCTGAGCCCTCTGGGACTGGGTTGGACACACCAGCAACTGCGTGTCTCACTCAGCTTGAGCATAGCAGCAGGGCCCGCACACTGGTTTTGACTCTGGCTCCCGTGACTTTCCTTTTGTTGAATCAGAATGGGATTCCTTCTTACCCCTCTCACCCATCTGTTAAGACTCAGCTAAGGGTTTCCTAGTGAGGAAGCCTTCTATGTCTTGTGTTCATCTGGCCTACAGGAAGCACTAGCACACGTGCACTCAGCCACATCTCAGGCTGATACACAGATCATAACTCTCTTCTCACATTCACTATCATTTCACAGTGGTCTGCCACTGCCAGAAGACTCGAGGGCCTGGAAGAATGAGGATCAACCTAGTGCGCTGATGACAATGGACTCTGGAGCCAGCTGTATGCGTTCATGTCCCAATTCTGCCACTACCTAGTTGTATGACCTTGGACAAGTTACTTACTCACTCTTTTGCTTCCATTTCATTATTAATTGCAGGACTACTTGGAGGTACCTAGCTCATGCAGTAGAGGTTTTGTTTTGTTTTGTTCTTTCATAAAGAAGTTGTACAGATGAAATAAGTTGATATGTGATCTCTGCGGAGCATATTGTAAGTGCCGTATAAGAGAGCTCTTCAAAAAGTTCATGAAAAAAAAATCGAATGCGAACATTGCATTTCCTCATCAACTTTCTGGAATTTCCTCATATATGCTTTTTTTTTCCAAAGTAATTATTTCTAAAGTCATTATTCAGATTAAGTATTGAAAAGAAAACCAACAGAAAGCCAAACTCCCGCTGAGCCCTGGTGGCGTAGTGGTTGTGCGCGGGACTGCGGCCCACTGGGATGGAGGTTCAGTTCCGGCTCCCAGGAGCAGAGGCTGGGCCTCCTACTCCCACCACCTGAGGGCAGTGATGCCTAAAATTAAAAAAAAAAAAAAGAAAGAAAGCCAAACTCCCAGTCATCAAGTTAATTTCAACTCAAAGTCACCCGATGGGAGAGAGTAGAAATGCCACTGAGGGTTTCTGAGACTGTAAATCTTTTATTTCCGATGATTTTATTGGGGGGTCTTACAGTCTTTATAACATTCAATACATCATTTGTATCAAGCATATTTGTACACATGTTGCCATATTCATTTCCAAATATTTTCTACATGAGCCCTTGGTATAAGCTCCTCTTTCCCCCTCCTTTTTTTTAATAAATAATTTTACTGGGGGCTTATACAACTCCCTTGATGATCCATACACACATCAATTGTATGCAGGCCACATATGCACACTTGTTGCCATCATCACTCTCAAAACATCCTCCCTCCACGTAGACCCCCAGTATGAGCTCCTCATATTTCCCTCCCCTCTGCCCTCCTCCATGAACCCTTAATAATTTACAAATTGTTATTACTTTTTCATATCCGACACTGTCCAATGTGTTCCTTCACTCATTTCCCTGTTGTCCATATCCCAGAGATAAGGTTAAATGTAGATCCCTGAAATTGGTTCCCCCTTTCTATTCTATCACCTCTCCACCCTCCCAGTATCACCACTCCTACTACTAGTCCTGAGGGATCATCTACCCTAAACCCCATGTTTCCGACTCCAGTCTACAGCCCCTGGTCTAGCTGGATTTGTCTGGTAGAAATGGGATCTTGATAGTGGGTTGGAGGAAGTATTTGAGAACCAGAGGAAAGTTGCATATTTCATTGTTACTACATTGTACCTTAATTGCTCATCTCCTTGCTGCAACCCCTCTGTGCGAGGATGTCACTTCACTTATTGATGGGCTATAGGTCCCCAATTTGTACTTCCCCTCATTTATAATGGTATAATTTTTAGTTCTTTGATGCCTGATACCAAATCTCTTGGATACCTCGTGGTCACAGGCTGGTGTGCTTCCTCCATGTGGGCTTTGTTGCTTCTGAGCTGGATGGCCGCTTGTTTACCCAAGCCTTTTAGATCCCAGATGCTATATCTTTTGATAGTCAGCACCATCTGTACATCTTTACTGGAGTAGAAAGTCCTATCTTTCCCCTGAGGAGCAGATGGTGGTTTCGAATTGTCGACCTTGAGGTTAGTAGCCAGACACGTAACAACATATCACCAAGGCTCTTTTTTGTCATCAAAGAGGTGCTCATAGCAATAAAATACAGAATGATTGGGTATATAATAGTATTTTGTTGAGTTTTTATTATCTAACCAACAACATACCTCTGTGAAATTCACGTACCCCAAACCCACAACTGCTCCTGACTAATGGTCCTGACTCTACAATACAGGGTAGAACTTCCTTCTTTGGGGTTTCAGAGACTATAAGTCTTCGCTAAAGCGAAGAGCCTCATCTTTTTCTTGTGGAACAGATAGTGAGTTTGAACCACGAATCTTTTTCTTTTTTTAAATTATTTTATTTGGGGTTCGTACAACTCTTATCCCCACCCATACATCAATTGAATTAGGCATGTTTGTGCATATGTTGCCCTCATTCTTTTCTGGACATTTACTTTCTTTTTTTTCCTTTTTTGTGGCATCACTGCTCTGGTGGGAGTAGGAAGCCCAGACTTGCTCCTGCAGAGCTGCTGCTGGATTTGAACCGTCAACACTGTGGGCCGCAGTCCTGCACACAACCACTACGTCACCAGAGCTCAGCCTGGACATTTACTTTCTACTGAGTCCTTGGTATCAACTCTTTTTATTTCCCACCTCCCTCCAACCCTCAGAATCCCCTGATAGATTGTACATTGTTATTATTTTCATCTCTCATACCAACCACTGTCTCTCTTCACCCTCATTTTCTGTTGTTCTTTCCCCTATAAAGGGGTGTATGATAATACATCAATCATTATACTAGGATCCCGCTTTCTACCTTTCTCTCCCCCACTTCTCCCTACCCATCTGGTATCACTATTCCCACTCCTGTTCCTGGATTCTGTGTGTCATGAGCTCCCATCCCTTTCTATACTGTGTACAAGTTCTGGTCTAGTCTAAATTGAGAAGCACTGGGGTCATGGTGGTGGGGAGTGAGGAAGCCTCAAGGAACCATTGTGTTTCTTATATATGGTGTTTCTTCAGTGCTATACAGCACCCTGGTGACTCATCTCTTCTCTGTGGCCACTCTGTGGGGAGATTGTTCCACTGTCTTCAATTGGGCTTTGGATCCCTTGCTCCAGTCACCCTCATGCTCAATAATACGTTCTGGTTTGTTATGTGTCTGCTGGTGCCTTTTACCCAGTCCCTATGACTCCACATGATCACGCCAGTGGTGTGCTTCTTCCATGTGGACCACCAATCTTATAGTTAACAACTGAACTCTGTAACACACTATGCCACCAAAGAGTCTTTTGAAGTCTCTGTAGTTTTCATGACGGTCTCATGAAAACTGAAAAATGAGCTGACAGATATTCCTTTACCTAAAATCTCACAACTGTGAAAGGGAGTTATAGCAGGCCAAGAGGAGGCAGGAATAAATTGTAAATACCTTTCTATTCACCCCTAGTGAGGAACAACACCTCAGACATCAAATGCACTTAAGGGGAACTTGGTGGCCATGTGTAGTTGTACACAACGTCTAGACATAAAGTGTGGTGTCTCATTGTGGTGGTCATGTACTTGATGTCAATTTCATGATTGAGGGTGTAGGGATGGAGTCTAGCCTGTCATTCTGGAGATAGCCAATGGATATGGCTTTCTCTTGAGAATTATAGGAAGTCTCATGGTATTTCCCATTTGGAGAAGAGAGACTTGACTGAGTCTCCGAGAGATGAACTACTGACAAGACGAGATGACAGCATGCTGATCGATCCTGATGCCTGGAGAATGGAGGAGCCGGAGGAGAGACCAGATGGGCTTGCTCTGATGGAACCAAACCTCTGGGGCCGGAGAAGCCACAGCCACATGGCGACTCCTATCAGTCCTGAGATGCCTGGGAGACTACAGGGAGACCCCTGCCAGTGCTGAGATGCTTCTACTGCCACCGGAAACACAAGACTCTGAACCCACTGGCCTGTGATTGTCCTGGTATAATCACACATGCTTCGTAAGGCAGAAGAAGACTTTATAGACTGGTATCAGACATATGGGCTAATATTGGACTTGTGACCTTGGACTGGACTGGGTTGGGATGTTTTCTCAATGTTCCATTCCTCTTGTATATAAACCTTTCCCTTATATCCATATGTGTGTTTATGAATTTGTTTCTCTAGTCTACCTGGACAAACACCCTCATTTTAAAAATTTCTCTTAAATGTCTCATTGTCAAAGATCAGTTACCACATTCACTCACCCAAAGAGCAGTGGTTTACTCCCTCCTATTGCCCAAAGTATTCTTTAATGCATCTCCCTTTTAATTTTATATTATCTGGCAGATAATGTCTTAAGGATATATATGCCAATCTGACAATTATTTATTAAGATGCTGGAATTCTTTTTTAAATGCAGACTGAAAAATGTCATTTTTCCCTAAATAGTCATAGTATGCTGTCGCATCACTGCAAAGCAAAGAATTCTCACAAACCCATTGACCAGAACTAATGCTGGGTCTTATTTCATTCACCTGAAGTTCATTTTTGTTCTGATTATATTTTTAACCTTTTTTATCAATCATTTTATTGGGAGGGCCTCTTGCAAATCTGTTCTGATTATTAAAGTGAACACTCTCACAATATACCGGTAAATACTTTTCATTGTTTATGCTAAAAAAAAAAAGGTGGGTGAAGTAATCCACTTTAATTTGAATACTAAACCATTCAGAATATCTAGCTGAAAGCATGTTTTTATTATTTGCATTCTTAGGTTTGACTTGTTATGCTTTTGGTATATCTGCTGATATCACTTGCAATATTTTTTTCATTTCATACATTAATATTTAATATTCTTTAAACATTGTTCAACCTTAATGGTTGTCTAATTTCTGTTTTTCATCCACAGAGAAGCTATTAATTTATGAGCATATAGGGCAGTAAGTAATAATTTGCATGAATGCCTTGAGCAGATATGCTTCCATAGGCCGCCCATGCCATAGACTCTGGAAGGCATGATACCATCTATTGGCCAAGCTCCAATGAACACTGCTTTACAAGAAGCAGAGAGGGGGAAAAAAAAGTTTTTTAATCCATAAAGAAGTCTACTAAGTGAAAAATCAACAGAGATGACAGGAACCGGTTTATTTCTGCTTCTTTTTTCTTTTGTGTGTGCATTCCAGTTCCCTGTTGGGAAAGATTTAAGAAATGACAAAGCAAGAAGCCCGAGTGCTTTGAAGAGCTGGGGAAAGTTCACCCTTTGCTGTGTCCAGAATTCTCTTTTCACCAGTCTCACTATTGCGAGAACTGCACCCACACACTGCCAACTATATCAACAAAGGTCAGCTAGGTCACAAAATGAGTCCATCAGACAACATCTGGATCCAGCTGAAATCCATCTCATTGGAAATTTTGCATTGCACTAATTTGACAAATGGGTTTTGTGTGGCGTCCTTCTTCCCAAGCGAAATGTTCGTTTGGAGTTAGGGAGGCACAAGCGCTCTGCAGAGGATTCTTTGTGCGTTGAAAGGCCTCAGGGTAAAAGCCCTGAGTGTCCATAATAGTTCCCTGGAGCCAGGAAAAGCCAGGATGCAGGTAACCACGAACACACACATTCTGACCCAAGTTCTCCAGCCTCCCTCATGCTCACGTCAGCCTCCTCAACTTACTTTCCTAAAAGCTAGATTTGACAGTCACTTGAGGACAGACACCAAGCTGGCACCCTAAGGTAGACAATTAACAGAGTTACTCAGACAATTTAGTAAAGGTGAAATAGTTTTTCTCCAATTATTGGCATGCTACACTCAGTCTTTTCTTCTCAAGTAGCTATGTGATTACAATCACTCTCTTTTTATATTTACTTTTCCCCTCTTGGACAAGCTCATAAGTAGTAGAAGCAGCTTAATAAGATTTAGAATTAGTGCCACACTAATAAAATCTCACCTAAGAATATCATATTTTGACATTCAGAAAACATACTTAAGTGAAGGGACAATATTCTCAGCTTTTCCAGAATCTCAACTACTTATTCTGATGCAACAAAACCCAAACTCCTAAATGGTAAACCAGGCTCTGAAAATTCATCCCTGAAGTTTGCATCATATTGTCAACTTTTTAAGTGTGCTTGGTTGTTTTTGGTCTTTGCTTTATAGTTTTCCCTCATTAAAATTCTGAAGCAAAGCTAAGCAGTTGCTGTGACTTCAGATTCAGGGAGACCCAGCACATTTGGGGGTCGAACCTTCTTTGGGAGGATTTCCAATACTTCTGAAATGAATCACGCAAAGCGTTTTTCTAAAGTGCCTTCAACTTTTTGCAGCCGTGTATGAACTGGTTTGTACCACCGAGGAACTTTGAAACAAATTCTCCAAACCCCATAGCTGTCAGATGAATTCCAGCTCACAGTGACTAGCGACTCCAAAAGACAGATCAGAGAGGGTCCACAGGGTTCTGAGCTGGGCCACTGGGGACTTTAAACCCCTCACATTCTGTCAGGTTAACCCACTGTACCACTAGGACTCATTGACATGAACCTCTTAGTGCTTAACTTATATTAAGTATATATACCCTTTTAAGACACTGTTACGGGGCTGAGCCCCGGTGGCGTAAGTGGTTGAGTGCGGAACTGCAGCCCGCAGGCTTGGCGGTTCAAATCCAGCGGCGGCTGGGTAGCGCCCACGACCACCAGAGGCAGTGATGCCCACAAAAAAAAAAAAAAAAAAAGACACTGTTACTTGGGATTTCAGGTGGAGGGGTAAGCTAAGTTTTTATGCATCTATCTCAAAAGATCATATTTGAGTATAAACCCAGGCATGGGTGATGAGTATCCTTTTGAACATACAATAAACTGTTACATCACTTTTTCAAGTAGTTCTAATTAATGGAGATCCTCTGCCCCCTCCAATAGAACAGAATAACCCCATAAGGTTTCCAAGGCCATACACTTCTTGAAAGCTGACTGCCACATCTTTCTCCCATGGAAAGTCTGGTGGGTTCGAACTGTCCACCTCTTGTATAGCAGCCAAGAATTTAACCATTGTGACACCAGGTCTCCTTTTTCAATTTATTAGCAAAAAGTTTTTTTTGTCATTTAGCATGTTGACATAAATGGCTAAGTTTACAGCTTGTGAAAAAATCGGGGTTCTGTTATTGAAAAATATAATTAACCATATAATACTAATTTCATATAATTTGTATTAAATGAGCATATTTCGTTACATATAAATAATAATCATTTAAAACAACTTCTCATACATCCTGAGCTTCTTGAATGTCATGTGGTCCACCCACTCTGGACCAGAAAATGAATGTAAGCCCCAGAGAAGGCGACACATGTCTTCAGGGGCCACCTTATACATAATCTCCTTGTCACTAATTCAGTTCTGGCATGGAATAGGAAGTAGGATCTTAGAGTTTGCTTGTGTACAGGAATGCTGTCATAAAATGTCCTGACAACTAGGTGTCTGGATCAGTTGTGAGGTGCCCCTAATAGCACATATGACTGTGATCAGTAATTTTGTTTGTGGATGGTGAGTGGATGGTGAGGGGATAATTAAGGTCACACCCAGAATACTCCATGGCAACATCATCACTCTTGTCTTAGTTTCTTAGTGCTGCAATAACACAAGTGCCACAAGTGCATGGTTTGAAAGAAGTGTGGGAGGCTGGAAGTCCAAATCCAAGACACTGGCACTGTCTCTCTCTCTCTCTCTCTCTCTCTCTCTCTCTCTCTCTCTCT
Source organism: Nesogale talazaci (assembly GCA_004026705.1). Taxonomy (NCBI): domain Eukaryota; kingdom Metazoa; phylum Chordata; class Mammalia; order Afrosoricida; family Tenrecidae; genus Nesogale; species Nesogale talazaci. The sequence continues at coordinate 36,488 of PVJH01008194.1, read as the reverse complement.
CTCTCACAAGTTACTCACTCAGCTTCTACAACAGGAGTCCCTTGGCATCCTGTTAATCTTTATGTGGTCTTTATCTTTCCCTCATTTATGCTTGTATCTCTCTGTGTCTAATCTACTCTTTTCACAGCTCAAAAACCATTAAGTTTAAGACACGTAGATATGGTTTCATCAACATTACAAAGAAACCTCTGTTCCCAGTGAGATCACTTTCACCATTACAGAGGTTAGGATTCTTACATATTCTTGAGGTGGGGAGGACCACAATTCAATCTATAACCTATTCCTCATGCACAAGGGAGCAAAACATTGTCCACTCTCATACCATCCTCGTGGTTTGCTGTGGATCAGACTACTGAGATATGCAGGGTCTTCATTGACTGAGTTTTGAAATTCCATCGCCAGGTCTTTCTTCCTGGTCTTCCTTAATTTGAAAGCTCTGCTGAAACCTGTTCAGCGTGATCGCTACATTTAAACCTCCCCTGCCAGACAGAGTAGAAGTGTTGGCCATACATGAGGTCATTTAAAATAGGTCAGAATTTTCAACTGTGATGCTGGATGCTGCTGCTAGGTGTTTCAAAGTCTCTTCCAACTCATAGTGATCTTCTGGACCACAAAGCAGAACACCAGCTAGCCCTGTACATCCTCACAATTCTTCTTTCTTTCTTTGAGCCCATCAATGGTGCAAGACACTGTGTTGCTCCATCTCATAGAGGATCTTCCTTTGTTGTGCTGCCCCATTACTTTACCAAGCATAAGGTCTTTCTCCAGGGACTGGTCGCTCCTGAAAACATCTCCAAAGCAGGGGGTCCTATGGCAATTACATAATCTCCTGTCAACTTGAGCAAAGGGGTGGAGCCTATCATGTCAATCAGGACATAGCCAACGATGCCTCCCTCTGAGACTGGCCTTCCCCTGAGGATTCTAGGAACTCTTGTCTTCCTCCCTGGAGGTGGGACACGCACTCTCTATGCTTCATGTTCCTGTTGACAAGGCACAGAAAGCTATGCATATTGCAGCCAGAGGCCTGGAGCTGGAGGAGACACATAGATAGCTGCACCAGTGCTGAGATGTTTCAATCAGACTGTTCACCCACTGGCCTGTGATATTCCTGCTTGGCCATCTCTGCATGTGACCCATGAGTCTGTAGAAAGAATTGTGGGCTGTATAGGATATATGGGCTAATATCAGATTTATGGACTTGATCTGGACTGGGCAGGGATGTTTTCTCAATATACAATTGCTCTGGGATATAAAACTCTCTCTTACACAACTGGTGAAACAGCTGACACATGTACAAAATTTTCTATGTGCCAAATGAGATTATTCAGTAAGCAAGGTAAGCCTGGTCTCCTTATGCTTACTTACTAATCTGTAAAGAACAGTTTCACATATTTTCTCCACATCCAGAAATGAAATTATAAAGTAAATAAGTAAATTGAAAAGTAGATTAGTAAATAAACACAAGTAATTCCATTCTCACCTTGCCTGAAAAAAGCCTGCTTCTATAGGATGATTCTCTGAAGTTGAGCAAAAGAGAGATGTCAGACATAGCAAGAAGCAAAATCCTTAATATAATAAAACAATGTAAAATTTTCACTATAGCTTATTAAATAAGCACAAATGAACCTAAGCTTACTTTGCTTTTTGGGTAATCTGACACTGTGCCAAACACACTATATACTCAGTCCGCAAGCACCAGAAGGTGGGTATTACTAACATTCTGATTTTTGGGACAAAGACATGCAAGATCACATGAGTAGTCATTCAGGGTTTTTTCTGGCTTCTATAGCAATATACCACAAATTGGGTGGCTTAGAACAGCAAGACTGTAGCCGCTCACAGTTCTGGAGATTATTAGTTCAACTTCAAAGTATTGGCAGAACCAAGGTTTATGCAAAGACTGAAGAAAATAAAAACAGGCTAGTTCTTTTGTGTTTTAGTTAAAGGTGAACATTTTTGAAATAAAAGTAACTATTTTGGGGTACAAACTGTATTTAAACATAGAAGACCCTTTTATGTCTCTTCCAGCTTCAGGTGGCCTTAGCTTATGGCGACACACTTCTAGTTTCCATTTCTGGCTCACATGGCTGTAACTCCTCAGTGTCTTTCTTTATCCCTACTCCTCTTTGTATCAGGACAGTGGTCATACTGGGTTGGAGCTCATCTCACTCCCATATCACCTCATGATAACTAATTGTATCTGCAAAGACACTATTTCAAGGAACATCACATTCGCAGGTACCAAAGTCAGAACATTGACATGTGGGGACAAGGCGGCACAATTTAATCTATAATACATGATAAAAAGCAGAGGTGGAATTCAAACCCTGCCTGGCATCAGCAGCATGTTCCCAAGCAAAGACATTCCAACGGGTGAGATCCTTAGCTCTAAAGTCAACAAATCATATCCCATGACTGGCCTTCTGAGTTTATGCAGATTGTAAGCGAAGAGTGGTTTTTACTGATGGGGAAGGGGTGCTAGGTGAAGAAGAATATCTTTATGTATGAAAATTACATGAAGTTTAAGTTTTAGTGTCCAGCAAGCTTTATTGGAACACAAAGCCCACTCGTGATTTACATGTTGTCTTGGACTGCTATCATGCTGCTGGCAACAGGGCTAAGTAGTTGCAACAGATATTATAACACCTAAAAATACATACAACCTCCTCCCTTCTGGAGAAGAGTTTACCAAGCCCTGCCTAAGATCATCATTGAGTCACTAAGGAAAACCAGCAGGATTACCAACTATGACGATGGAGGTTATCAGAATGGATCAAGTTAGAAAGCAGAAATCCACATTGGTCCATCTGCTTGAAATATAGGTGTGTAAATTATCTATGACTGGGCGATATGCCCAATGCGGATGCCTTCTTGTGAAGGAGACTCAAACTTAGACCAGATAACTACTAAAATTCCCCCTCCAACAGTCTGTAATTTCTAGAATCTTTCATGATAATCTCTTTCTTACCTGGAGGGTAAGAAATGATAAGTTAGTAAGGAGACAGAGAAGTAAACAAGGGAGTTTAATACAATGTGTTAAAATACTATACAAAATCCATTTTCATAACAGTGTTTTCAGATGGGGAAAGCATATGGAAATAATTCAAGAACATTTGAGTAACGTTCAAAGTAGGCTAGTATTTTCAAGGAATTTTAAGACTTCTAAATAAAACTCAAAAAATAATTCTTTCAAAATAATCCAAAGAATTCTATGATCAAATGTTTTCTAAGTTTTCTAAATCTCTACTGAATTGTACTTGCTGAAAATAAAACCAGACTTCTATTTTTATTTAAAGATTACCATTTTTGAGATGAAGTTAATTATTTTTAGGTACAGATTGTTTTTAATGTATAAAAGTAACTAAATATTGACACAGGCATCAAATGTTAGAAATAGGTAGAACAATAGTGTATATGTTTTCAAAGCAAGGTGTATAAAACCATTTGTTCTTTTAAATGTTTTAAATACTCCTTCTCAAGTAAGAGTTATACTTTTATTTTACATTCTCATTATAAAGGGAATTTATTCAGCAGATGTAAATTTATCCAAATTCTGATTTTTTAAATGAGTTTTTAAGAACCAATCCTTCAGTTACCACCCAAAGGAAATTATATGCTTCAGGAGATGTCTACACACAGCCAGATTGCTCTGGATTTTATAAATCAAAATTGAACAGTGTGGAGGAGAAAATAAACAGAATAGTAAATGCTTTACTCTGCTCCACTAGTCTGCCAGACTCTGAACTAGATACTGGAGCTACAAAGATGTCAAAAACAGAGTCAGTGCACTTATTTGGATGCTAGACTACAAGTCTTTATTTTTTCTATATTTCTACCTTTACAGGTTCTCTCTATTAGATTATTCTGTCCTACCAAGTAATGTCAATCAGCCCCAGTGACAGCCATACCTTCTGTACAATTTCAAATACTCCTCCTGGTCTCCTGAATGGAAAGTCTATCCTGCTAACATAAAGGTTTGTGCATCAATGATCTACTGCGCATCAATAATACTACACTACAAAAATGGCAAAGCCTCGGTGGATTCTTTTTTTTTTTTTTAATTTTTTTTTTTTAGGCATCACTGCCCTCAGGTGGTGGGAGTAGGAGGCCCAGCCTTTGCTCCTGGGAGCCGGAATTGAACCTCCATCCCAGTGGGCCGCAGTCCCGCGCACAACCACTACGCCACCGGGGCTCAGCCCGGTGGATTCTAACAATACAAACTTAGCTTGAGCATCCATGGAGATAAACTGATCTGGGCTACACTTAGCTGAGGCTGGGCTGCAGGATGCCAGCAGGATTTGTTGATTTGGGCCAGGGTTCCTGGCGTGCTTACAGTCAGACGAGAAGTTGACTATTGGCTGATCTAAGGTAATACATCTCAACAACATGGAAGCTGGCCCAGGCATGTCCTTCCCCTGGAGATGGCAGAAAGCAGCAGCGAGTAAGCTCAATTGTGCAAGTACTTTTCCAGACTTTACTTGTATAACATTTAGTAGCATCTTTTTCACCCAAACTGGCCACACAGTGAAATCCAATGTAAGAAAAAAATTTAAAAACCCTATGAATGCAGGAAGAGAGCAAGGACATAGGGCCATTTTTGCAGACTACTACACGTGAACAAAACTAAGCCTCTCAAATGTAAACTACTTTAATCTAAACCTGTATATCATTTAATAAGTAGAAAAATATTAATCAATGAATAAGAATCATATTTTGCAGCATTCTGTAAGCTTTTCCCTATATTTTAGAGAATCTTAACAAATTAATCAGCGCCATTTGCTGAGGCTGGACCTGGTCAGTGCTTCCATGACACTTCTTACAGTTCAGGTGTCCCTCCAAAAAAGAGAATGGCAGCTTAAAAATCCAATGTGAGAGCCAAAATCATAACCATTGCAGGACTCGAGAGAGGCAACAGCAGGACAATTGTTTCTTCTTGTTTGATTATTGGAAACAGCTCCAATCACCAAAAAAAACTTCAACAGAGATGGTCCACAATTTATCTTCTAGCAGAGGAATATTGTACTTCCTTTCTTAACCAAGGAAGATTTTCCACTCTGCCCTGTTCTGGACTTCTTCTAGCCTTTGTAAACCTTACCTAGACTAACTCTTTGACTCTACAAATGGTGGTGGTGTTAGGGAAGCAGAAACATCAGGAAAAGCAGTGAGTGGAAATAGCCTACGTAAGCTTGAACAACAGGAATCTACTAAGTTTTTTGTCCATATTATGAATAAGTACAACTTGGGTTTACATCATTAAGAACAGATAAGTTTCCTTCAGTATATATTCTCATATGACTCTAAGAAAAACGTTATTTCACTTTTAAACATTAACAGCACAAGAAAATTTTATCTATAATTTTATATAATTTTTATAGAACTATATAGAAACTATAATGAATATAATACATAGTTACATATAACTATAGATGACTACAAAGTTATAGATAGCTATATAGTTAGTTTTATTGTGCTATGTATATATGTGTTATTGGTCTATATGTTAAGTGTGTCAGTTGTAATATATCACAACAAAATGATATCTATACATATATGTGTATGTATTCAAAAAATTCAAAAGTCGCTATTCATTCTTCAAGAATATTCTGCCATTCATGAAGGAATTTTGTAGTCACTAAACTTGTCTTGAAAAGAGAACAACGAAATACCCCTAAAAGCAAGGAGAGCAGCACTACAGCTCACATAGCTTGGACAGGTTATCTGAAAAGAGCAGTCCTTGGAGAAGGACTATGCTTGGTAACGTAGAAAGGCAGCAAAAACGAAATCCCTCAACAAGATGAACTGACACTGTGCCTGCGACCCCGAGTTCCAACACAGCAGCAGTTGTGGGAGGGTGGCAGGAGCACGCTCTGTTTCCCTCTGTTGTGCGTATGGTCTATCAACTGATACCCACTAGCAGCAATGTCTTTAGCAACAATGTAGCTTTAGCATAATTTCAGCATTTAATATCCTGTAGCTGCTCAAAGATGAGGAGTGTGCTATTGCATGCATTTTCCCATTATTTTGAAGAAACTGCACTCTAGGGGAAGTATTCCTTTTACTCTGAGCTTTTGATTTATGGAAATGGGTGATAGACAGGACCACCATGGTATGTAAAACACATGCAATTCGCTCCACTCAAGGGTCAATGCAAAATACAAAATAGACAGCCTTAAGAATATCGTGACCATGAATGCTGAGCATTAAGCCAACCATTGAGCTCTTCCAAGTAGAGATTCTGTATGACACCCACCCCTCCACTTGACTTCTGGATAATGGGGTGGGGGGAGGTAGGGTCTTTATGAGGCTTTGTCAGACATTATAAAAATATGCATAGCTAGCACTTTCAAAGTAATGGCAGAGGTAACTGCTAATTAATGTTTACAAAATCTATTGGGAAAAAAGAGATGTGCATCAGGGTAGGTCCAGGTGGCTCCTCCTCAGGGATGTCTTGCGGGAAGTAAGTTTTACCAGCTGAAGCAGGGAACTGACTAAGACAGGTGCACCATCAGAAAGCAAGAAACCCAAGAACTAGAAAGGCAAGGCTCACCAAGTTATTTATTGACCAGGTTGGCACAATAAACCTTAACTATCTCATCTGAGTAGACTAGAGAAACAAATCCAGACTCATTTGAATAAGAATGAGCTTTATATACAAGAACAGTTGAAGAAAATCCCAGTCCAGAACAGATCAAGTCAATAAGTCTAGTATTAGCCCATGTGTCCATGACCAATCTTAAAAATCCTCTTCAGACTCACAAACACATGCAATGATGCTGAATACAGGAAGGTCACAGGCCAGTGGGTGAAAAGTCTTGTGGATCCAGTGTTGGTATAAGAATCTCGGTGCTGTCAAGGATCTCCATGTAGCTTCTCCAGCTCCCAGGCTCTGGCTGTCATCAGCCTTTCTCCATGAGGCTTATCAACAAGAATGTCTTATCGGGACTATGACTTGTCAGAAGAGAATCTCCAAGGGAATAAAGGAGTGTCCCACATCCAGTGAGCTATTTATCTCCTTCGTGCATCAAAATGAGGTCATCAACCTGCAACCTGATTGACAGGTCTTTACTGTCACTCCTTTACTCATAAGTCTCAAATTGACAACAGATTGTGCAACAGACCCCATGAACATTCACAGTATGAAAGTCAGCACTGGTCACATAAAGAGCCAGAGGAAATGGTCTTTGGTTTACTATGATTTATAAAGTGAGCTATTAGCTTTTTCATATATCACTCCTGTCACAGACTAATACTCACTGGAAAATGGTTTTTTAAAAAAAGCAATACATTCCAATCCTAAATGATTTATTCTTGATTCTGCAAAGCACACTCCTGGCATACTTAATAACTTTAATCTAAAAACAATGACTGTCAAATAACTGCATGGTTTCATCAATGAAAACAAATCATTTTCTCTTCTACCTAATGAGTCTTTCAAGAAATTAACCTAAGAAGTCAGAGGAATCAATCAATGAGGAGGGTGATTGTATCGTCTCTCTCATTAGCAGAATTGAAAACAAAGGCTTTCTTTATTGTGTAAATTTTAACCATTGTAAATCAATTTTTCTACATAGAATGAAGAGGATAGAGAGAGCAGACAGCAGCATCCGACTTTTATCTCGTAAAATTGAAGCAAAACCTAAAATTATTATTTGCCATGACTTTTCCATGATGATACAAGTAGTTTGAAGATAAGGATTAAATTACTTCTTTTAGGAACATTCTGATTCTTTAAACCACATCAAGCTGGAAGAACCTGAGAACCACCACGGTCCTGTCCTAACTTTATCATGTGTCAACCATACTCTTGTAGTTAGTTGACACCCTTCCAGAGGGATAACTGGAAGTGCAGGTGAAGGTGAATGTGTTTGAAGAGTCAGAGCTGCTAGAGTAACTGAGAGTGTTGTTTCTCATCTGAACAACTCTGCCATCACTTTGAAAGCCATCTTTGAACTTGGAGCTAAAGAGAGAAGTCAAAATGGCATCCAGATAAGTTCACCCACCTGGTGTTTTTGTTGTTGGATCAGAAAATTAAGAGGTAAAGAGGTCACTATTGGGCAGGTGGGTCGTAAAAATAAATTCAGTAGACTAGGATGTGGTTCAGATCACCCCCTGAGATTTTTGCCACAAAGCAATTCACGAGCTTGCTGACACACTCTAAGTTCACCATGTCTGCTGGAGGGCTCCCCTGGTAGTGCCTAAATCCACTCTTAAAAGACACAGAGAAAGAACTCAGAGCCCCTCAGTATCCCAGGAACATGGCATGACAGTTTTTCCAAAATAACAGCAATATAACCCACCACCCTCAATGAGAAAGCAAGAAAAACAAAATGCAACAGAGGAAGTTATAAACCTAATGATGCTCATACAAGAATTGGATGTGGATCTATCACAAAAAGAAATACTCAGAATGCTACTTGGAGCAATACAGGATATGAGAGAAGTAAATCAGAATAAGGACCCAATGAAAGAGGAGATGAAGTCCACAATAGAGGTGATGAGGTTCATGATAGAGAGGATGAAGTCCACATATAAAAGGAAATACAAGAATTAATGAATGATGTAACAGAAGCAAAACACTAGATAACAGATCTCAGCAACAGAATAAATGAAGCAGAGCAATCTCTAGGACAATCAAGCATATGTCAACAAATGGGAAAGACAATCAAACAAGATCATCAAAGAGGCAGAAGAAAACATGACATGTTCCTCTATGAAGAGGAACAATATTCCAAATAATTGGTCTTCCAGAACAAGACACAACCAAGAAGTCTACAACTAAATTAGTGAGGGAATTCCTAAAAGCGAACGTCTATATGAGACACCAATTAGACTAAACCCAGGAAAAGCTCATCAAGACACATAAAAGTTAAGTTATCCAACTTTGAGGAAAATATTAGAAAGTTTTAAGCGCAGCAAAAGGTGAAAAAAAAAAAGTAGTCACGTACAATGGTGCTCAGGTAAGAATATACTCGAACGTATCAGCAGATCCCATGAAGGGGAGTTACTTCCATGAAAAACTGGAATAACATCTTTAACATCTTTTGAAAGCTTCAAGAAAAAAAATGCCAACCACAGAATCCTCTAGCCTGCCAAAGTATCTATTAAGATAGACATTGAGGTAAGAGTCTTCACAAAGAAAGAAAAGCTCAAGGAATACACCATAACATACCCAACCCTGTGGAAATTCCTTACCAGCTCACTGTGCTCAGAAAACCAATATCCACAAAGTATAATAAGCAGGAGATCATCATATAGCTCAGCCCCATCCAGAAGTCAACACACTGAAAGCAATTACCAAGATAGCATTGCCTCCAAAGGGAAAAGAGGGAAGAATGAATCCCCCAGCATAAACACAGCTCACTGATATGAAGGGAGATAGAAAAACACCCAAAACAAAAAGTACCAGATGACAGCAATGAATGCACAGATTGTGGAAATTAATCTGAATGCCAATGGCCTGAACTTGCCCATTAAAAGAGAAAGGTTAGCAGACAGACTTAGATAATATAACCCATCAATCAGTTTCGTGCAAGAGACACAACTTAAGCTTGCACACAAAATAGACTAAGACTAAAAGACTGGTGGAAAATAGACCAGGCAAATGGAAACTGTAAAAGAGCAGAGGCTGTAATCCTAACTTCTGACAAAATTAACCTCAACTTCACAGTGTAAACCATAACAAGAGAGAAGTAAAGGTAATACATAATGCTCAAAGGATCAGTTTACCAGGAAGCAGGGAGCATAATAAAAATAGACACACCCAATGAGAGACCTGCAAAATTCAACAAGCTATACAAAAGATGAAAAAAGAAATCAGAGTCTCAACAATCATGGTAGGTAACTTTAATACATCAGTATCAGAGAAAGATTGATTCTTGGAAAGGAAGCTCAGCAAGGAAACTACAGAGTTAACCCTACAATTAGGTTACTGGACCTGATAGCTATTTGTAAAGCTCTCCATGCAAATGCAAAAGAAATCACCTTATTTTCAAAAGCACATGGTTCATTTTTAAAAATAGACCACATGCTGGGACATAAGTCAAGTATGAATAAATTCAAACACATAGAAATCATTCAGACAATACTCTTAGATGATCACATCATAAAGCTGGAAATTAAGAAAAGGATGATCATAAAAACAATGGAAAACAATTGGAGGATTAATAACGATATTCTGTGACATGAATGGATACTGACCCAGAGTAGAGAGGAAATTAGGAAGTTTCTAGGCACTAATGAGAATGAGAATACAATGTACCAAAACCTATGGGATACCTCAAAAGCAGTTATCAGAGGAATCTTGATAGCGATTAGTGCATATATGAAAGAAGAGAGATTTATGACTGGTACCACTAACACAAAACCTCCAACATCTAGAAGAGTCAACAGAGCAGCACCTCCAATAACAAAAGAAAAGAAATTATACAAACCAGGGCAGAGTTAAATGAGTGGGGAAGCATGAGAACCCTGCAAAAAAAAAAAAATCAATGCAGCAAAAATCTGGGTCTTTGAAAGGATAAACAGAATATAAAGACTACGGGCAAACCTAACTAAGGAAAGGAAGGAGCAAACATTAATATCCAGAATGAGGGATGAAATCACAACAGACCCCACTAAGATTAAAGATTTAATCACCAAATACTATTAAAGTCTGTATTCTGATGAATTCAGCAACATAGAAGACATGGACAAATACCTGGAAAAACAACCCCTCCCTAGAGTGTCTCAGAGACATGTCAAGAACCTTAACAGATACATAGCAAAAGAAGAAATAGCTATGATTATCAAGAAATTACCAACAAAAATAAGGCCCTATGCCAGATGGCTTCATAGGAGAATTCTAACGAGCATTCAGTGAAGAGCTGACAAATTATTCCAGAGCATAGAAAAATATGGCAAACTCCCGAATTTGTGCTACAAAACAGGGCAAGGAATAAAACAGGAATAAAGCACTACAGACTGGTATCTTTAATGAACATAGATTTAAAAAATCCTGAACAAAATAATTTATTGGTCAATAAAACACAACAATGTATAAAACATCATGATCAGGTGGAATTCATTCCATCAATGCAGGGCTGGTTTAACATCTGAAAGTCCATTAACATATTTACCATATTAAAAATAAAAAGTATAAGAACACAGTAATACTGATAGATGCATAAAAAGCATCTGACAACATCCACGCCCGTTCCTAATTAAGATACTCAAGAAAGTAGGAATGGAGCGGAAACTCCTCAAGTTAGTACAAGTTATTTATGAAGAGCCAATAGTCAGCATCATAGTCAAAGGAGAAAAGACAAAAAACAATCCCACTGAAAAAGGGGAACAGACAAGATACTCCTTGTCCCCACTTCTTTTCAACATTGTGCTGGGGGTCCTAGCTAACAACATAAAACAGCACAAGGTATCTGTCTAGAAGAGGAGGAGGTATCAGTATTGCTATTTGCTGATGATATGATTCTATACATTGAAAGCCCCCAAAGCTCCACAATAGGAGTGCTGGAAGTGATAAAGGAGTAAGGAAGACTAGCGAGATACAATATCAACAAACAGAAGTCTATTGATTTGCCATATACATTGGGCAAGACCACGGAAGAGGAGATTAAGAAGGCAATTATCTTCACCATAGCCAAGAGCAAAATGAAATATGTAGGGAAATATCCAACAAAAAACCCAAAAGACTTATACAAGGTTAATTACAGGACCCTATTACAGGAAACCAAAAACGACCTCCACAAATGGAAGAATATCCAATGCTCATGGATCAGAAGATTCAATTTAGTAAAGATGGCAATCTTACCCAAGGCACTACATAAAGTTAATGCCATTCTGATTCAAATACTAACAACCTTCTTTAAAGAATTAGAGACACTGACTACTAATTTTATATGGACAGAATTAGGCAGAGAACTCCTCAAGAAGAAGGACAAAGTCAACGGCTAACCTTACCTGACTTTAACACCTATTATACAGCAACACTGGCCAAAACAGAATGTTACTGGAATAATGACAAACAGAGACTAATAGAAAAGGACAGCAAACCCAGATATAAAATCTTCAGCATACAGAAAACTGATTTTGACAAAAGCCCAAAAAGGATCTAGTAGGAAGTGGATGCCCTCTTTAACAAGTGGTGCTGAAAAAAATGAATATCCATCTATATATAAATAAAATAAGATACTTACCTCACCTCATGCACAAGAACAAATTCAAGGTGAATCACAGACCTAGAAGCAAAACTCCAAACTATCAGGACCATCAACATAGGAATAGGTACAAAACTAAGAACCTTGGTGCAGGGAATACATAAACTAACTAAAATAGGGAAGGGTACACACACAAATGAAGCTGAAATCGACAAGTAGGATATACCAAGGATAAAACATCTGTGTGCATCAAAAGAATTCACCAAGAAAACTCAAAGCCTGGGAGAGGATTTTCAACAATGACACAACAAAGGGCTTATTACTATATCTGCAATACCCTCAGCCTGCAAAAATAAGAAAGCAGTTGAGGAAGTGGGCAAAAAACCTGAACTGAAGTTTCACTAAAGAGAAGACTAAGGGAGATGGTATTATTTATGTCTACACAGAAATGGGAGTGTAGGTGCAGAGCCCACCATGGTATGCCAAACCTTGAGGACAATATAACCACATGGAGCAACTCATAAATAGAGGGGTATACAAGGAGAGCCTCAATCAGAGGCAAACTGACATCCCACCCACCTCCCACTAGAAGTATATGCAACAGAGAACAATATTAAACCTACAAGTTGGGGGGAAAGGCCAGTCTGCCATGTCCATACAGAAACAACCCAAGAAGGGAAAAAGAGAATGAGAGACTAGACCCCATGCTGGCACACCAAGCATCACAAGCCTGCTAAGGCACAGAGAAAATTGTAGGGCCAACAACAGCTCCAGACATGATGTCCCCTCACTTGAGCATACAGCAACAGAGGTTAATATCGGGGGCACACAGGGGGAGGGGGAAACATGTTCAGTCTGATCACCCCCACAGGGGATCAACCAGGAAGAGAACATAACAAGCCAGCAATGAGAGCAAAGGAAAGTCACAAAACCAATGAGGAGCCCCCAAAATCGACTTTAGGAAGGGCAGTTTTCAGGACTCCCCAGGAATGGTGAGGAGGCAGTCATAGAGGTCAGCAGACAGATCCTGAGTTATCTATGCTTTGTCAGGGTTTTGGTTTTTTACAAATATTCTTTTCTTTTCTTTCTTTTATTTTTTTCTTCTCCTTTTCTTCAATCTTTTGTTTTGTCTCTGTTATTGCTGTTTTGCCTACCAATATAGGATAAACATGGGAAGCAAGCCCAAGGGGTAGAAGGCCACAGGACAAAGATTCCAGAGGGGCCTAGGAGCGGGGGCGTGGTGGTGGGGGAGAGGTAAGAAAATGAAGTGGTGAGCAAACAGTACCATGGACAGGAGAAAAGCTAGAGAATTAAAAGCAACAATAAGGAGGGTGTAGATATTCTGGTGCGATTGGAGCAACGGTACTCTAGCTGAGAGGAATCATTAAGAGGCAGAAAAGGGGTGAGCATGAGTGTAGGGCAGGAGGAAAGTAAAAGAAAACAGTAAATATCTAGGAAACAAAGCTATGGATAAAGGTATAAACATAGGTGTGTGCTTATGCAAATATATTAATTAATAAAAATAGAGGTATTGGCCTATGTACATATGACAATACATTGAGGAAGTGGAAAAATTTGGGGCCTCTGTTTAATCCTTCCTTCAACACAAGAACACTCTGTTCTAACAGCCTGGAATTCTGTGATGCTCACCCTCCAGACAAGATCATTGAAGACAAAATGGGTGTATAAATAAATGTGATGAAGAAAGCTTTTTCTGGTGCTCGGTTATCAATAGATATAGCGTCTGGGGTTTTAAAGGCTTGAAGTTAAACAAATGGCCATCTAGCAGAGAAGCAGCAAGCTCACATGGAAACACACCAACCTGTGTGATCATGAGATGTCGACAGCATCAGAAGATACAAAATTGAATACCATACTGTTTAGAATGAGGGACAACCTGACAGAGACCCAAAACTCATCGCTAGACAATGGGACATCCCCTCACAGAAGGGTCTCATAGAAGAGATAAGTCAACCAGAGTGTAGTACAGAGCTGATGAAGCAAACAATATTCCTCCTGTTCTTTAAGGCTTCTGAACCCCGCACTACCATAACCCCCATTCTGCTTTTCAATTTTGGTTAGACTAGAGCTTGTACACTGGTATAGATAAAACCTCATGACACATGGAATCCCGACCAAATAAACCCCTCAGGAGCAGAAATGGGAATAGTGATAACAGGAGGGTAAGGGAAAGGTGAGGAGGAAGAGGGGAGAAAAGGGGAATGGATCGCAATGATCTTTGCATAACCTCCCCTCGCCCCAGGGAAAAACAGCGGAATGTGGGTGAACAGAGAGAGCAATCAGTTTAAGATAAAATAAAATTTTATTATTTATCATGGGGTCAGGAGGAGGGGGGCAGGGAGGACAAAAGGAAGAGTTGGTACCAAGGGTTCAAACAGAAAGCAAATGCTTAGAAAATGATGATGACAACATATATACACATATGCTTGATGCAATTGATGTATGGAATGTTAAAAGAGTTGTAAAGTCCCCCCCAAAAAAAGAGTCCCCCAAAAAATTATTTAAAAAATAAAAATTATCTAAAAAAATTTTTAAATCAGTCAATAACACACACACAGACACACACAAAACGTGGAGATACTGAAGAAGAAAATGAAAATAAGGCAGTAGTTACTACCAATTGTTCTTTATATGCACAGTCTGGACATACATGGAGTTCCTGAATGAGACAAAGGCCCTTGAGTGCTAACAAAAATTGGGATACTGCAATCCACTTAGTGCCTCAGAATAAAGACTAAGTATGTGGATTTACTCCTGAAACATCAGCTATTAAAAACCCGATAGAGAACAGTCCTCCTATGACAGACATGCAACCACAATGAGTAAAAGTCAACCAGTAGTGGTGGTGGTGTTTGTGGTAGTTACATAATCTGTTGTCAATTTGAGACTTAAGAATGAAAGGATGGAGTTTAGCCTGTCAATTTGGTCGCAGCTTGATGGCCTCATTTGGAGGCACTAAGTAGATAAATAGCCTGCTGAAGGTGGGACACACACTCACAGAGACATTTTCATGAACAAAACACATGAAGCTATACTAGAGCTTGGGAGTTGAAGGAGCCATGTGGAGACTCCTGCCAGCAGTCAGATGTTTCCACTGCCACCGGATCCACAATATTTTCCACCCACAGGCCTGTGATCTTTCTTCATTTGGTGTCATTGCATGTATTTCGTGAGTCTGAAGATTGGTTTCAGACACATGGGCTAATATCAGACTTATGGACTTAATCTGGACCAGGCTGAAATGTTTTCTCGATTTTAAATTCCTCTTGGATATAAAGCTCTTTCTTAAACACATATGAATTTCTATGAATTTGTTTCTTTAGTCTCCCAGACTAACACAGTGGTGATGGGTGAAGATGTAACTATCGTTTGCACTATTTTCTTCATTTTAAGAAAAATTGAAATAACATAGGAACCAAGACAGTCAACCTCCCCATCTTAAAATAGGGTTCTTGTGGACTGGATTCACCACTTGTCTGTTAGCCTGTTGTACTGTGGTAACTATGGCAACTTGCTGTGGTACTGAAAGTTATGCCACCTGTGTTTCAAATATCAGCAGGGCCACTCACCTATCATGAATAGGTTTCATAGCTTCTAGATTAAGAATGGACTCTGAAGAAGGCATAGGTCGTCCACTTCTGAGGGATCAGCCACTGAAAATATTGTCAGATGTAATGCCAGAAGATGAGCCTCTCAAGTTGGAAGGCATATAAAATATGACTGGGGAAGACCTGGAGAGTTAACCTGAATGACGTGAGTTCAGTCAAACTTTCCAGACTTTTTTTTTAATGCTGATGGAGCATTGTGTTAGTCTGGGTAAACTAAAGAAACAAATTCAGATACACTCATGTGTGTAAGAGAGAACTTCATAACAAGGAACAATTGTACACTAAGAAAACATTCCAGCCCAGTCCAGATCAAGTCCATAAGCCTGATATTACTCCATATGTCGATATTAGCCCATAAATTACTCTTTAGACCAGTGGTTCTCAACCTCCCTATTGCCACAACCCTTTAATATAGTCATGTTGTAGTGAAATACCCCCCCCTCCAATCATAAGATTATTTCCATTGCTACTTCATAGCTGTAATTTTGCTACTGTTATGAATTGGGCAACCCCTGTGAAAAGGTTATTCAACCCCCAAAGAGGTTATGACCCACAGCTTGAGAACCATTGATTTAGATTCAGGTTCACACAGTCAGGCAGTGATGACAAATGCAGGAAGATCACAGACCAGTGGGGGGAAAGTCTTGTGGATCCAGAGATGATAGAAGCATCTCAGTGCTGGTATGGGTCTCCCCATGGCTCCTCCAGCCCATGGGTTCTGACTTATTAGCATAGCTCCATGTGGCTTTTCAACAGGAATGTCTGCCAGAAAGTGAGCGTATCTGGCCTTCAGTGAGCCAGTTAAACCTTTATACCTCCAAATGAGGTCATCAAACTGTGACCTGATTGACAGGCTAAACTCAACTCTTTCACCTAGTAGTCTCAAATTGATGCCAGATTATGTTGACTACCACAGACATGAAAATAAACAGCTGCAAACATCAGTCTTTTATTTGCTGATTCAATGAGAAGAAACAGCTATCAGTATCAATTAATAATTCATATGAAGTAGGAGTCTAAGAAAATTGGAATTCATGAAAAATGAAACTGTATGCATACAGATCCACCCTGTAGACATTAATGGGCTGAAATGTACTGGTATTGACCATTTTAAGTGGGACTAGCATATGGGATACTATGCCAGGAAAAAACAAAGTCCAGAGGAAAGATGTCACATTTGATGTCAAAAAGATTCCAAAATGCAAGAACACTGTTCTAGCAAACTGGCATCCTGTGATGCTCACCGTCCTGGCATAATTGCTGGGGGGTGGGTGGGGAGTGGGATTGGAATTGGTGTATAAGCAAAAGTGGTGAAGAAAACAGATGTTTCCTGAATCAAAAGATATAGCATCTAGGGTCTTAAAGACTTGAAGTTAAACACGTGGCCATCTAGCTGGGAAGCAGCAAGCCCACATGGGAGAACTACACCAGCCTGTGAGATCATGAAGTATTAACGGGATCAGATAACAAGGATCAGAAGACCCATAACAAACAAACAAACATATTATTGAGAATGAGGGGGGTCAGAGCAGAGAACCAAAGCCCATCTGTAAACAAAGTACAACCAACCTCTCACTGTGCGGTCACAGGGAAGGAATGAGTCAACCAGAGTGCAATAAACTCCAATGAAACACACAATATATCTCTCATTCCTTGAGGCTTCCTCATCCCCCACTATCATGACCCCAGTGTTGCCTGCCTTTCACTTTGGGCTAGACCAAAGCATGTACACAGGTACAGATAAGCGATAAGAGCTCATGATAAATGGAACCCAAGAACAGGAATGGGAATAGAAATGCCAGAAGGGTAGGGTAAAGCTGGAGAGAAGGAGGAGAGGAAGGGGGAATCTATCATGATAATCAACACATAACTACACACACCTCTTCCAGGAGGACAAACAACAGAAACCATGGAGGAAAGATGACAGATGTTGGTGTAAGGTATTAAAATAATTTATAATTTTCCATATAAGGAGGGGAGCATATACCAATGTCTCAATAGAAAGTAAACGTCTAGAAAAGAATGATGGCAACAGATGTATAAATATGCTTGATACAATTGATGTATGGATAGTTATGAGTTGTAACAACCCCCAATAAAATGTTTTTTTGATCTTTTTTTTCTTTTTAAGATTCCAAGCTCACAGATGTGAGGGCGATCTGGCTGCCACATCTGCCACCCCACTGATCACCAGGGTTGATTTGGCTGATCTGGCTGGGTAGGCGGGTGTCCCCTTCCTCCCTCCCGCTTCATGTGCGTCCCTCCGGAAGCTGCGCACTTGGTTGAAGAGGAGGACCTTCACCGATAGAAGGAGGAACGTCCTTCAGTCAAGGGTATATGAGTAGCTGCGCTCCCCTCCTAGAACCTCCAAACCAGTCTCAAGAAGCCAAGAGCAAAACACTGTTTGTGTTAGGATCATATCTATATATCTACCAAGAAGCCCAGTTAACACAACCATTATTTAATTTCATGCACCAACCACTAAATCCAATGATATAAAGTAATTGAAGAGTAATACCAATGTATTCGATCTGAAATCAATCAAGTATGCGATCAAGGTACATTGATAATTATTGTCAGAATGCTAGCGCTGGAAACAGATAAGAATAAGTAGCTGGGAAATATGGTTTTGGTGATGGAAACAAAGCTTGAGCTTGCATGATAGAAATTTGTAAGACCAACAAATTCTTGTAAATAGCTTTTTTTCAACATAACTCGTGGCTATATGCATAACTTCACCTGACAGCACATAAAGGAATCAAAATCACTCTCTATGGGATGAGTCCCCACAGGAACTCAATATCGTTAGCCTGTACCCAAGAGAAAAATGAGGTTTTCCACTCCCTGCAAGACGCCAGTACTGGGAACCTAAGGAGCAGTTGGACACTGCCCTCTAGATGGGGCTGCTATGAGTTGAAATTGATTCCTTGGCAGCGAGTTTGGGTTTTTTAGTTTGATTTTGCCTGCAGGCATTCTTGCCAAAGTGACATTTAATCAATTAGTCATTATTCAATTTTATAACTTCTTTTCCTATTGTGCATTTCAGACAATTATTTCCTCCTTGTAAGAGAGTACATTGAAGTGAAAGAAATCAGCCTCAATTTGAGTTGTGAAAAGGTTTTTATTTCAAATGAGTTGCTTATCTGGATTTCTTAATAGCATTTGTCTTAATTACTAAGTGCTTCCAACACACACACACACACACACACACACACACACACACACACCACAGGTGAGAGACTGCAAAGAACAGACATTTATTTTCTCACAGTTCAGAAGAATAGAAGTGCAAATGTGTAAATAAGGTTGTGACTCCAGGGAAAGATGATGCCTTGTTGGTGCGCTTGTGAAGTTCTTGATGTTGCTTGGTATTCCTAGTTTGTCTTTGTGTCTGTGTGTATTTCTATTCTTTTTTTCTGCAAGACACTTCTAAGTGATGGATTTAGAACCCACCTTACTCCGGTATTGCCTCATTTGCATAATAAAAGAGGGTCCTACAAGGGAGCTTCAAAAGTTGTGGAAAATGGATATTAAAGATAGTGGAATTTTCCCACAAACTTCTGGAAGCTCCATCATCTTTATAGGTCTAGGCGGTTAAACTTTGTGTTTCTTTGGGGAAATGCGATTTAATCTATAGCAGTATTGTTTCAAATATATAATTTATAGTATTGCTATCATCAAGTAGGATGAATGTTATTATGGTCTGATTAATTCCCCATTGTTGGATAATATTTTATTTCATTGAAATTAATTAAAATCAATGCCAAATTAACAGGAAAACATAGACTCTAGGGGTATATACATATATCCTTAGGAACATTATTTGGTTCCATCATATGTATAGATGTAGTTATAGATATAGATATATATGTAATCATTTTATTGGGAACTCATACAAGTCTTATCACAATCCATATATCCATCCATTGTGTCAAGAACACTTGTACATTTGTCTGAAAACATTTGCTTTCTACTTGAGCCTTTTATATCCGCTCCTCATGTTTCCCCTTCCTCCCTTCCCAACTCCTTCATGAACCCTTGGTAATTTATAAATTATTATTATTTTGTGATGTCTTACACTGTAAGATGTCACCCACTTTTCTGTTGTCGATTATATGTAGCTACTTATGATAGATTCCCCCTTTATCCCCTACCTTTCCTCCTCCCTTGTGGTATGGCCACTCTCACCATTGGTCCTGAAGGGATCATCTGTAGTGGATTCCCCGTGTCTCCCATTCCTATCTGTACCAATGTAAATCATCTGGTCTAGCTGGGTTTACAAAGTATATTTGGGATCATGATATTGGCAGTGGGGGCAGGGGGAAGGGGGTAGAGGAGAGAAAGCATTAAAGAACTAGTGGAAAGTTGTATGTTTTATATTTTTGATTAAATATTTTGAAAAGAATAAAATAGGTATGATTGCTAGATTATTTAGCAATGGCAAAATGTTAGAAGGGATGGTTAAGAACATACATCACAGGAATGGGATATCCTATAGGTTATATAGTAATGAGGGGGATAATCTAGGGGTACACAGATGATAAGAGAGAGAGCTTATTGGAGTGCCAGGTGACAAGAGAAGACCGCAAAACAAATTCATAGATGTGGCTAAACAGGTTTGACTAATTCTCTGAATCTTCAGAGATCATTAACAGTAGGGTGTGAACTCCATTGTCCTAACAGCAGGGAGTTGGCCCTATCTTTTGTGGGAGAGACAATGACCTCTGATAGCTGGAGTCTTTAAGGAGAATATCTCTCAGCTTCTGAGCTGACAAATGGTTACTAATATTTGCTTACTATTTGGGAATAGATATAATTGTGGGAAAGTCCTATCTTCCTTCAACATAGCTGCAGTCTTTGATCGTCATCAATTAAGTGCTTCTAGGCTTTCACATTCAATGAAATAAGGTTGTAGCATCTACATATCACAGGGTGTTAATAAATCTTCCTCTGATAATGGTGCTGTATTCTTCATCTAGTTCAGCTTGTCAGAGTATTTGCTTATGAACTGATTGAATAAGTTTAGTGAGAAGGTATAAGCTTTCAGTGCCTTCTAGTTGTGTATGAACCACTGCTACTTTGTCCAGGATCCACAGAAGCACAAGGAACTGTTCTGGAATTCCCATTTTTCTCAATGTCATCGATAATTTATTAAGATCTCCACAATTAAATGCTTCTGCATAGTCAATAAAGCACTGATAAACATCTTTCTGGTATTCTCTACTTCAATGTTAGTCACATAATAACATCACATTTAATTGATTGCATTCCCTTAGACATTTGTGGAGTTAAAAAGAGAGGTACAGGGCTTCGCAATGTTATTTTTGCCACAGTCAGTAACAGGAAGGTTTGGGAAGGTATTCTACGGGCGAATATCATCTGTCATGTGTGTGAATGCAGATGAAAAATAGTGAAGAACTACTGCTCTCGTGATCCTAAAACTTCCTTCACTTCTGCAGACTCTGAGGTTCTCTATCTTGGAAAGTTGGTGTAGGAGAAAGCTGATAGAGACAAGTGGTAAAGGTTCAGGAAAGAAGCCGTGGATACTTGAAGGTGGACCATCATCTGGTCACATACAAATTCTCAAAAGGCGAATGTGGCTCCTGAGATGCTCTTAGTTGCCATCAAGTTGTCTCGGACTTGGAGTGGCCTGATGTAGAACAAGACAAAATGCTGCTGTGTTCGGCACCATCCTCATAAGACAAGGTGAATTCGAGCCCATTATGGCAACCCTGGATCAAGCCATCTGTTGAGGATCGTTCTCTTTTTTTCACTTCTCTATCGTGATCTGCTTTCATTAAGGTTACAGCCGAGAAAACCCCACAGAGCCCAGTTCCACTCTAACATCTGAGGCCACTATGAGTCAGAAGTGTCTTAACAGCAGAGCGTGGTGTGGAGTGTGCTATGGGATGGTATGTGTGCTGTAGTCTTCCCAGGGCTCTGAAAACAGATAGCACCTTCCACAAACTCATTACAATAACATAGCAATTTGAATATATTTGGCTCCCCACACAATTTTGTGACACTCCAAGATAGCAAACATGTTCTATAGATTTTTTTTTTGCCACCGTAGTTTAACGTGGTGCCAGCTATATATGGTAGGCCCAGTACATATTTAGTGAATGAAACAATGAATATGTGAACATTAGCAGCACAGTTGAGCCGCTGCTGTGGGTCCAGGTGTTCTTAAGCCCTTTTGTGGATTGTACAGAGTTGTGAACCCTGAGGTGAGAGGTGAGTCACTCCTGCTATGGAGATGGAAATATTTCTGAGGTAGAGAGCCATGCAAGTCAACTAAAGAATTCTCAAATTTTCCTGAAGTTATCTAACCCCCCCCACCGATACATGTTTTGCCTAATAAATAGGATGTTTTGCAATAAACCAATGTGAATAAACCCAACTATGAAACAAATGAATGCATACCCATTTCATGGGATGAGTCGGTCCCTCCTCTGCTGATGAACCTTACTTTGTCTATTTCCTAAAGCATCTGCTTCTCGGATGAGTCTGGTCAAATAAGTGAGTGATT
Source organism: Nesogale talazaci (assembly GCA_004026705.1). Taxonomy (NCBI): domain Eukaryota; kingdom Metazoa; phylum Chordata; class Mammalia; order Afrosoricida; family Tenrecidae; genus Nesogale; species Nesogale talazaci. The sequence goes on along the minus strand of PVJH01008194.1, from coordinate 14,181 downwards.
TCAGCGGAATGCTCCCTTCCCATCCCCCCACTGATCCCCAGATTTGGCCCCACTCCCAGCCCATTGCTCACTTGCTGCTCCACCCACATTCCCTCGTCATTCCCAAGCACCAGAGAACTGCTATTCGTGAAAGCAAGCAATCTTCAGGATGGCCCTGCTTGAGGCTCAGCTTTGTCCCGAGTTCATTCCTGTTTCCACACACTGCATTTGCTATCTCCTCTCTGGAAATGCCTCAGATCTTTCTCATCCCCTTTCCATCTTCTTTTTGTTTTTAGTACGTTCACGTTAGCCTTACCTATATCACCTAACCTTCGCAACACACTCTGCTCACTCAGGTCAGCAGTTAGAGACCCAGGCCACTGGGAAAGAGTTACAGCCATCTTGGGAACTGACAGGAGGCAGTTCTACCCTGCCCTCTAAGGTGGAATCGACACAACGCAATGGCAGTGAATATGGGGTTTTGGTGGAGTGTGTGTGTTCATGTGCGTGTGTTCACGCATGCATGTGCTAAAGTGCTCCTGTTATTCTAACTCACAATAGTACTTTTCGCCAGACTCTTTTGGACTTAAAAACTTGATGATCCTTCATTTCTTTATGTCATTGCAAATACCACTTCTTTGAAGCCCACCTTAGCAACTAGCTCGATGTTATCCATATAATCCAACTTTCTAATTGTAATCATGTCTATTCTGACTCATGGAGACCCTTTGAGTTTCACTGTAGAAATGTGCTCCCTGCAGTTTTCAAAAGCTGATTTTTCAGACATAGTTTGCCAGGTCTTTCTTCCAATGAGAATAGCAGTGTTGACACAATTAATAAGTGTTGCCTGAGTTAGAGAGGCTGGCTTTTCATAGGGTGGCATGTTAGTAAAATAATTTCCAGAACCTCATATTTTTTTCCTTAGATTTCTCAAGGACTACTGATCTTTCCACTTTAACCTTTCCACTAAAGAAAAAAAAATACATAATCAGATTTTTATATAAATGAAAAAATCTAATTTGTCAGCATTTTTTCATTGTAGTCATAGTATTTGCATTCTTCCTCTTTCAGAAACTAAACACCCCATGACAGGTTTGTTTTGTTTTGTTTTGTTTTCTTAAGCTCTGGTTCCTGGTTTCTCTTTCCTCCTTTATCCCTGAGTGTAGTGTTACATTTGGCTTGGTTTTTATGTCAGGGAGTAGAAGCCACGTGGAAAACAAGCTGAACCCACAATCCAGACTCAATTCAGATGTTGAAGGCTGTGGTCCACTCACTCGCCCCAAAGTCTTTCCCTTTCCATGCACCTGACTAATTTTCCCTCTCTTTTTTGGTCTGGGAAACACTTCTCTTCTCAAAGGAAAATAAGTAAATAAATAAATAAACTCAAAGAAAAGCCACCATTAGGGCAATAAAAAAGATCGTAGATAGCTGGAAAACGGATTATGCAGGGCAACAGGATGAAATAACCCACTGCACCAAAAGCCAGGCCTGCTAGGGATCAATTACCACTGAGCCCATAATGATCTTCTTACATCAAAGCCCTTTCAAGACATAGCAACATACCTGCCCTGCAAAGACTCTTGAACCGGAGGATAATGTAATCATCAATACAATATCCTTTCTCTTTTGTGAGCACTTTAGAGAAAGCCCAGCGGAGTAATGACTCCAGTATTAAGTGTCATTTTAAACAATACCTTGAAGCCATAATGCAATCTTACTCCTGAAATGTGAAGTATTTGCTGCCACTGTGGGTACACCTGGCACAGTCTGCTTGGGAAGAAAATAAATCTGTGAATTTTCTCCCTCCTTTCACTTGCTTTTTCACTTTTTTCTGTCTGGCTGAGTAATTTGCAAATCAGTTTGAACTCACCCTTCTTTTCTGTTTTGTTTCAGGGCCTGGTATTTATTTGTGCTTTATCTTCCCCAACCTCTTAATAAAAAGAGTAAACCAGTCTGCCTGTGAGAGTATTGACTGGGGTAAGAATGCGGGATTGTGTTGCAAAAGAGTTCAAGCCTGTAATGTTATCACTCAGCAGGACTGGGACCCATCAGAAGGCACATGGTGCGCCATGACGTAGCTGGTCTTCAACCACAAAAGCAGACTTTTCTCTGTGAATTAGACAAACCACACAAAAGGCAACAATAGCTAGCATAAACACCATTTAATACTATTCACAGGCTATTGAAGAGATGGGCGTTGACTCAGAATTGCAGCAAAGCCGGGACATTGTAGTCAGATGAAAGGAAGCCTAATGAACAGGAAGCATCATTTGAGCAGGCTGACAGTAACCATATAACTTTGGGATTGTGGGGCTGGCATTTACCCCAAGGGTCTTTACAGTCAGAAAAATAAAGAGAAATTAAAGCATAAGGAATCCTCTTTGTGGGCACTTAAAGCCCATGAAGCAACACAAGAAGCTACACAATTGTCTTTTCAGGTCTCCTCTAGGCTTCAGATCATTATGAAAAGGAAGCATTTGGGTGGTGCTTACTTATAGGATTCTATACCATCCATGGGGAAAACGCACCTATAAAGACAGATGAAATTTTCACAGGAAAATGAATAGTTGTATAAGCTTTCCTTCATTTGTTTTTAAAGACAGGAAAGGCCAACTTCGGCAGGATTAGTCAAGCCATTCACAGGTTCTGGCAGCCTCTCGATGGTCTATGAGGTGTCCGTGGCTGGACACCACTCGTTATTCACCAGATGCACAAAGAAAGAGAAAATGAAATAAACCTTTGGAAGTAGAATGCCTGTCTTTAAAATATTTATCCTTTGGTCTAATACAAAGCCATTTATCCCTTGGTCTAATACAAATACAAAAGTATGGACATTTTTAAAAGTGGGAATTTAACTGAAGGGCTTTAATTTCTATCCCATTCTTTAATGGTACCCAGTTTTAGGAGAAATGGCTTTTTTTTTTTTAAAGAGTATAATAGGTATTCCAAAGGCACTACAGGAAAGCTTGGGAGATTTTTATGAGCTAGAATGGACCCTGGAATGTTCTAGAGCAGTGGTTCTCAACCTGTCTAATGCCACGACCCTTTCATATAGTTCCTCATGTGGTGGTGACCCCCAACCATAAAATTACTTTTGTTGCTACTTCATAACTGTAATTTTGCTACCATTATGAATTGTAATAGAAATATCTGGTTTTCCTTGTTGCAGATTGAACATAATTAAAACATAGTGATTAGTGACAAAACAATATGTAACTATTATTGTGAAATATTTCTTTCTAATTACAAGTAAATGAATTTTTGTCTTGTAGCATGGGTAGCAGTATTCATGCTGGACACTCTTATGTGGGAGAATCTACATGGACCCACCTGGAGATGATAGAGGAGCGGTGTCTCAGTTTCTAAGACCATTGGAAATATGTGTGTTCCAATGGTCTAGGGCAACCCTGTGAAAGGGTCTTTTGACCCTCAAAGGGGTCACGACTCACACGTTGAGAACCGCTGTTCTGGAGTATCATTTTATATAGAAAGAAATGATAGCCCAGGTATTAAATAGCCAGTCATTGGCAACTGAGATGAGCGTTCAAGCCTCATGATTCCCTGTCTAGCATTGCATCCAGTGCTTTGAATATCAAAATATTTCTAATATATGAATAATAATTTTGAATATAAAATTAAACTTTTGGTTGGTTTATCTAATCCTCAGTCATTGTTCAACCTCCCCCACACCCATCTCAGTTATGTTATCTATACAATGGGCTTATTGAGAAGGAACAAGTGAATTAGTGTAGCATTTAAAGCACTTAGAATAGTACCACGCACAAAGTGCACGTTACATAAATACTTGCCGTTATGGTTTATGCACAAAATAGTAGAGAATAGTTTTTTTTTTAGTAGAGAAGATTTTGGGGAAATCTGTGCTACCGGTACCTCTCCACTCTTTAGGAAGACCAAGTCTTTCCTGAGGGGGCAAAAAAGAGATTCTAATTCACCCGGGTGCAGCTCTTCTTACTACAAGTTCATTCCAACTCACAAAGCCCCCACGTGTCTCGTAGTAGAACTGCATGACATGCGGTTTTTGGTGGTGGTGATCTTTGCAAAGAGGATAGCCGCATGTTTCTTCTGAGGTGCCTCTGGATGTACTTGGACCCTTTTTGGTAATACTTAATCTTCTAAACATTACTCTGCAAGAATACGCAAGTTAACTGAAGTCACAAGCAATACAGAAGTAGGCTATTTTGAATGCATACATCAAGTTCTCTTTTCTTCAGAGCAGCAGCTCTCAAATTTCTCTGTTCGTAAAAATAAATAAAAAGCAGAAGCTTGTTTAAAATGCTTGGAGGATCTCACCTCAACAGATTCTAACTCCCCAGGTCCCCTTTGGAGCCCAGAAAACTGCATTTTAAATAAGCATCCTCCCTAGGTGGCTCTCAAATAGATTGTTCGAAGACCACACTTTGAGAAAAATTACCCTATAGTATAGGTTCCTTTCTTCTTCTCACTTCTCTCTCCCAATGGGCATCCACTGAATTTTCTTATTTATACTGTGCTCACTGTTGCGGGTTAACTTCATTTGCAAGCATTAAGGCTAATGAACAGAAAGATTCTATTATGCCAATAAAAATGAACTCAAAAAAGTCAGTTCTGCTGAAGGTGAATCCATTCAGCGGCATGACAGTATCCCCCACTCCCAATCCTTACTCTGTCTGCAGTCATCTTGTGAGCATGAAATTATGTGACACAGAGTGTTAACAGGCTGTCCTTGGAAGCTTCTCCCAACAGGGGAGCTCCAAAAGCTTCATCATCTACCTAATGATTAGTTTATGGACTTCATACGTTCGTGCTGATCATCTACATCAAAACACACATCTGGAGAAATTCCGGGAAGATGGCAACTGAGTAACACAGACCAGAGGGACTCAGCAGAAATCCGTCCAGGAGAGTTACTAAGAGAGAAATTCATCTCCGCTGGATGGCAGGAAGAGCATCATAAATATAAATAAGTACAGATCCACAAGGTTTTGAGGGGCTGGAGGTTTTTGGCTTACCACAGTGAAGGCCAGCTAGGATTTGACCCTATCCTCACCACTGTCTGTCACTGTCTCCACCAAAGCCAAAGTCAGGATCAATTGGAGCCAGAACAGGGCCAGCACAGGGCAGGGATTAAACCCTTGCAGCCCCATGGCCAGAGATTGGGGCTCAGCTATACAATTACTTTGGGCTCCCTCTCTTCTCTCTATCCCCTCAGTTTCAGCAGGCTTGGGTCCTTGGTGTTTTTCTCTCTTGGTCCTTTCCATTTTGGCTCACACACCATTGTGTGACCACTCCAGACCAACCCCCTTAGCTCAGGGCAAGTACGCCTGCTGCACCCAGCTGGGAGAGCTCCTCCCTGCCCCCCAGTACAGTGTGACCCGAGGCTGTAGAAGTTGACTTCACCCTCAAGCTGGGATACTCCACCCAATTTCTTAAAGGGAAATTCCAGGTTTTGTGGCTGGGAGAGCTCTTATCTGTTCTCTATGGAAACACCTGACTGAGGGAACGTCCTCTCGTCTGCCTTAGTACCTCAAATGACCCAAGGCAGTCCAGACAACACTATCCAAAGTTTCACACTGCTGGGGAACCACTGCCCAACCTCTGCAGCCATCTACCTGATCAGGGTAATTCCACCCATCACTCATGGTGCTCTACACCAAAGCAGGTAACCCACCTGGCTTCTATGGCTTTCCCCTTGCAGCAGGCACCCCCACGCACCCCCTGAAATGTCCCAAGCTGCCATGGGTCACAGCATCATGGCTTCTAGTGAAATCAGGCAGTACAACACCATCTTTGTAGGTCCACTACAATCCAACCAGTGGTCCCTGAAAGGACCATCCAACTTGCTCTCCAAATAACAGAATACTGGTTCACTAGGGAAAGAGTGAAGCCATAGGAGGATAAAGTGGTAGGCCAATTCCTTAGTGAAATTAATCACAGGAAGTTCGAAGACACATTCCTACAACTCTTCCAGAGAAAGCCAGTGCTCTTTGGCTCCCTGGAAAATTGCACCTGGTTCCTCTAAAACAGGGATCCTCAAGCTATAGCTCGTGGGCCACATGGAGCCCACCAAGGACATTTATCTGGGTGTTTTTGCCACAGCTGCTGTCCTGCTTAGCAGCCGATTCATCCTGGGCCAGTAGTGAATTTGTTCATATTTTATTCTTTTGTTTTTTTTTTAACTATAGTCTGGCCCTCCAATGATCTGAGGGACAGTGAGCTGGTATCCTGTTTAAAAAGTTTGAGGACCCCTGCTCTAAAACAGTGCAATGCAAACAGCAATTAGCCCCAACAACCTCAATGGAAAAACAGGAGAAACAAAAGGCAGCAACAGACGATGTCCTGAGCATAACAATGTGCCTCGAAGAAGCAGACATTGATATGCCACAGAAATTTTCAGAATGGTGCTTGAAGTCATACAGAATATGAGGGAAACAATTCAAAAAAGAATGAAATGATAGATGAGATAAAATCCATACACCAAAGGGAAATACAAGAGCTTAGGTATGAGATAACAAAACCCAACAGCATACTCACAGACTTCACCAATCGACTGGAGGAAGCAGAAAACCTAGGGGACAGCCAAGCAGACTTTAACAAACACAAACAAAAACCTAATAACAACATCAAAGAAAATTAAGAAAATGTAAGAGCTGTGCCCAGTGCTAGAAAGACAAACATCAGGATTATTGAATTATAGGAGGAAGACACAGCAAAGAACAATCTGCAACAATAGAGAAATCTTGGAGGAAAACTTCCCCAGCTTAATGAATGAAAGCTAGGCAGTCATTCAGGAGCCAAAGGAACACCAGCTAGACTGAAATCTAAGAAGAAGTCACCAAGGCACACAATAGTTAAACTATCCCACTTTGCGGAAAAGGAGAAAAATACGGGATCAGCTAGGGGGAAAAAAAAGCAACCACATATAAAGTTTCCCAAATAAGAATGTGCTTAGCCCTATAAGCAAACACTATGAACAAGAGGAGAGAGTGGAGTAATATGTTTTGGAAAATAATGCAAAGCCAAGAATAATCTACCCAGCCAAATTATCTATCAAGATAGATGAAGAAGTAAGAGTTTTCCCAGACAAGGAAAAACTCAAAGAATACATTAGAAGAAACCCAGCCCTACAAAAGATTCTTGCTGACCCAGCATGGGCAGAATATCACTCATCAAGCATAAACAAGAGACCACCACAAAGAACAACTTCACCCAGAGGGCAACAAAGAGAAAACAGCCCCAAATATAGAAATAGCTTATTGGTGGGAAAAAGTCAAGAATGATCAACCCTCACACACACACACACACACACACACACACATGCACAACACACTGAAAAGAAAGGGAGGTAGGGAAGCATCCAACCCAAAAGGTATATGATGGTTTCACATATTCCACAGATGGCAATAATAACCCTAAATATCAATGGACTGAATTCAGGTATCAAAAGACTGAGGCTAGCATACTGGCTTAGAAAACACAACCCATCAATCTGCTGTCTATAGGAGACTTATCTCAAGACTACAGACAAAAATAGACTGAGAATCAAAGGCTGGAGAAAGGCATACCAAGCAAGCAACAATTCAAGAAAAGCAGGAGTAGTAATCCTAATCTCACATAATACTGACCTCAAAGTGCAAATATAGGACACTATATAATGCTCAAGGGAACAGTAGACAACGAACTAATAAGCATTTTAAACGTATATTCCCCAAATGAGAGACCTGCTGAATATGTCAAACAAACACTCCAAGAGATGAAAAAAGAAATCACAACCTCAACAATTATAGTGAGTGACTTCAAAACACACTTTCTGAGAAAGATAGATAACAGTGAAAGAAACTCAGCAAAGAGGCTAGAGATCCAAACACAACAATTAGACAATTTGACTTGATAGATATTTACAGCACCTTTTATCCAAACACAAAAATTCACATTCTTTTCAAGCCCACATGGCAAGTATTTGAAAATAGACCACATGCTGGGGCAAAAGGTGAGTCTGCATAAATTTAAACACACTGATGTCATACAGAACTTAATCTCTGACCACTGCACCATAAGACTGGAAATCAACAAAAGGAAGATGAAGATAACAAGAGAAAAAACTTGGAGGATAAATAACTCTCTTTTGAAAAAGGAGTGTGTATTGACCCAGATCAGAGGTGAAATTAGGAAATATCTAGAAACCAACAAGAATGAAAGCATGAAATACCATAATTTATAGGACACAGCAATGGCAGTTATCAGAGGATGTGTCATAGCAATACATGCACACCTGAAAAAGAGAGTCTCATAACCGATATGCTGTGACAAAATTTACAACTAGAGCAGAATCAGCAGGACAATCCTACTAATAGCAAAAAGAAAAGAGATAATAAAAATCCTATTATGATTCAGCAGAGGGAAAATAAGAAAACAATGGGAAAAATAATGCTGCTAAAAGTTGGTTCTTTGAGCAAATTAACAAAATTGACAAATCGCTGACAGATTTAACCAAAGAAATAAGGGAACAAATTTCAATAGCAAGAATGAGGGATGAAAGATGGGACATAACAACAGACCCTAATGAAATCAAAGTATAATTATACAGTAGTACGAAGGACTGTACTCTAATGAATTCAACAACCTGGAAAACATGGACAAATTCTTGGAAAACAGTCCCTTGCTAGATTGTCACCAAGAGACATCAAGAATCTCAACAGACCCATAGTAATAGAAGAAATAGACAAAGTTATCAAGGGATTACCAACAAAAAAAATCACCTGGACCAGATGGTTTTACAGAAGAATTCTACCACGCAATCAGGGAAGAACTGACACCAATCCCACACAAACTCTTCCAAAGTATCGAAAAAGATGACACACTCCTGGACTCCTTCTATGAAGCTAGTATAACACTGATACAGAAACCAGACAAGGATCCCACAGAAATCGAGAACTATAGAACAATATCCCTAATGAACATCAATGCAAAAATCCTTAATAAAATACTGGTCAATAGAATACAAAAGCATATAAAAGAAATAATTCACCAGGACCAAGTGAGATTCATACCCGGGATGCAGGGATGTTGCAACATATGAGAGACAATTAGTATCATTCACCACATTGACATGAAAAAAAACGATAAGAACCACATGATAATAGCAATAGATGCAGAAAAGCATTTGACAAGATCCAACGCCGATTCCTGTTTGAGACACTCAAGAAGATAGGAATGGAAGGAAAATCCCTCTAGATAATACAATCCATATATAAAAAGCCAACAGCCAACATTGTAGTCAATGCAGAAAAGATGAACACAATCCCACTGAAAAAGGGCAGCAGACAAGGATGCTCCTTGTCCCCACCTTTGTTGTTTTGCTGTTTTGTTTTTTTTTTGGGGGGGGGTGTGGTGTGGCATCACTGCCCTCTGGTAGTCATGGGAGCTACCCAGCACTGCTCCTGAGAGCTGCTGCTGGATTTGAACCACCAAGCCCACGGGCCGCAGTCCCGCACTCAACTACTTATGTCACCAGGGCTCAGTCCCCAACTTTATTTAGTATGATAGTGGAGGTTTTAGCTAACAGCATAAGGCAAAGAAAAAACATCAAAGGTGTTTGCCTGGGGAAGGAAGAGCTGAAACTATCGCTATTTGCAAATGATGTGATTTTATATATGGAAAATCCCAAAAGCTTTATATGGGGAGGACTGGAAACAATAAATGAATATGGCAGAGTGACAGGACACAAGAACAACAAATAGAAGTCTATCAAACTGCTATGCACATCTGATAAGACCCCAGTAGAGGAAATAAAAAAGGTGGTACCCCCTACACAATAGCCAAGCACAAATTGAAATATCTACACCTGACGAAAAGGAAAAGGTTTTTATGAGGAAAATTACAGAACACTGTTACAAGAAACCAAGAATAACCTCAACAAATGGAAGACTATCCCATATGTGTGGATCTGAAGACTGAATATAGTAAAGACGTCAGTTCTACCCAGGGCACTATATAAGTTTAGTGAAATTCTGATACAATTACCCTCATCTTTCTTCAAAGAAATGGAAAAAATGATGACCAACTTCATGTGGAGAGGGAAGAAGCCCAGAATTAGCAGAGAACTCCTCAAGAAGAAGGACACAGTGAGAAGGCTTGCGTTGCCAGGCTTTAGTACATATTATACAGCCACGGTGGCCAAAACTGCATGGTGTTGGCATAATGATACTCAGACCCATAAAAAAGAACTGAAAGCCCAGAAATAAAATCACCAGCATACAGACAACTGATCTTTGATAACGGCCCCAAAAATATCAAATGGGAAGCAGATGCCCTCTTCAACAAGTGGTGCTGAAAAAATGTATTTCTACCTGTAGAAAAATGAAGCAAGACCTCCCTCCATGCACTAGAATAAACTCAAGGTGGATCACAGATCTTCATGTAAAACCCCAAACTATTAGGGTCATCAATGAGGGAACTGGGACCAACCTGAGAACAGGAAATACGTAATAGGGAAGGACACACACAGAGGAGACACAAAGTGGGATATACTGAAGATAAAACACCTGTGTATATTCAAAGAATTCACCAAGAGAGTAATAAGAGAGCACATGGACTAAGAAAACATCTTTAGCAATTACACATCAAAGGCCTTATCACTAAAATCTACAAGCCCCAGATAGCTTCCAAAAAGAACAAAACTAACTGCCCACTGAGGAGGTGGGCAAAGGACATGAACAGAAGTTTCACAGAGGCACAAATCTGAATGACCAGTAAACATATGAGAAAATGTTCCCAAGCATTATCCATAAGAGAAATGTAAATCAAAGCAACAATGAAATACCACCCAATACCCTCAAATGTAGCCCAATTCAAAAAAATCAGAAAGCAGCAAGTGTTAGAGGGGCTGTGGGGATATAGGAACTCTTATCCACTGCTGGTAGACCTGTAGGTATGTACAGTCACTATGAAAATCAATTTGGTGACATCTAAAACAGATGGAAATTGAACTAATATATGACCCAGCAATCCCTCTCCTGGGCATATTCCCAGGAGAGGCAAGAAACAAACCACGACCAGATATCTGTGCTCCAATGTTCATTGCAGCACAGTTCACAATTGCAAGGAGTTGAAAACAACCCAAATTTCCATCAACTGATGAATGGATTAAAAAACTATGGTACATACATACAATGGAGTACTACACATCGTTGAAAAGCAATGATGAATGCACATCGTCATCTGGGAAGAACTGGAGGAAATCATGCTAAGTGAAGTAAGCCAAGCACAAAAGGACATGTGCAACATGAATTCACAGAGATAAACTTTAAAAATGCCTTGGAGGACAGCACTGAAGCTGCCCCTTGGAGAGAGGGGCATGCCTGACCAGAGCACACAAGAACAAATGAAGGGAGAGGAAGAGAGGGTGGGGTGCATCCTGGCCCATCGAGCCTTGAGGACGATATCCCCACTCAGAACAGCCAATACACAAGGAGGACAATATGACTGGTCCTATTATGAAACATGGCATTCCTCGCTGACCCAAGGCCCTACGAGGACAACAGAGAAGCAGCGTCAGTACTGTGCCCCGTCTGACCCTACCACATCAAGGCAAAACAATAAGCGTGTGTAGCAGAGCAGCAGGGGGAGCAGAGCATGGAGTTCCTGGGGGAGTGCCAAGGATATACTTTGGGGCCAGGGTGTGGCACCCCAAAGGACTCAACTGGAGGATGCTCCTGGAGGTTAGCAAAGAGATCTTGAACTATTTACAGGTTTTTATTTTGTTATTTTTACTTTTTACATTTATATATATATATATAGTCATTGGGTTTTTCTGTTGTCATCATCATTTTGCTTTCTTTGGTTGCTTCATCCTACAGTGGTAGGGAAAAACAAAGGAACCAATGGTTCCAGGGGGACATGAGAGGTGGGGAGGTGGGGGAAAGTAGGAGGTGTTGACCAACCCAGGGATAAAGGAACAGTGATTAAAAATCAATTACAAGGTGGGTGTGAGAGGCCTGATAGGGATTGATCAAGTGTAATGTAACAGAGAGAAATCACTGAAAGAAAGGAAAGACCCCAGCAGAGGTGACAGCCAAAAACAGAGACCACCTGCTGGCAACTTTTGCCTGGCAGTTTCCCCACCTTCCTCTGTGCCATGTACGAGCATGTGAGCTCACATGCCAGTGCTCCATCACGGCGCTTCAAACCCACCCAAGATAGACGAAAAGATGGATTCACTCTTTTGAGGCAGCCACTGCCACGACTCCAAGAACGGAAAAGGAGTGAAATGGGGCATCTGGTGTTTGGCAGAGTAAGAAGGTAAGTCACCACACCGCCCCCTACTGAAAGGGCTGACGATGCCAGCTCCTGCACCACTCACTCCCCAACAAGCCAGGACCGCCGATCGCTACACCCTTCATTAGTATTTTCTCCCTATGCCAAACCATGCTTGAGACCTTTATGAAGCACGATGTCATTTCATTGTCGCCAAAACCCTAGTGCAGCAATTCTCAATATGTGCGTCGCAATCACCTGGGGAACACGTTTCCAATGGTCTTAGGAACCCAGACACAGCTCTTCTATCCGCCTCCAGGTGGGTCCAACTCACATGCAGATATGCCCACATATGAGTACCCAGCTTGAAGACTACACCGTGCATTAAGACAAAATTTCACTTATTTGTAATTAGAAATATGTATTTCACAATATATAATTATATATTGTTTTGTGATTAATCATACTTATACTTATACTTTATTTCCAATTTGTAATAATGAACATACATCCTGCATATCAGATATTTACAGTATGATTCATAACAGTAGCCAAATGACAGCTAGGAAGTAGAAACAAAAATAATTTTATGGGTAGGAGTCACCACCACATGAGGAACTATATGAAAGGGTCACAGCATCAGCAAGGTTGAGAACCACTGCCCATTTTACGTTGACAAAAACCTGAGGCTGGCCGCTGTCCTTAACCACCCAGAAGCATCACACAGCTGGTTGTGTTAGAGAAATGGAAACCCAGCCTGATCCTAGGGACCCCAGTCTGAAAGTCTTTGCATATTTGACTTTATGTCTTCTGTGGGTTTATAAAAAGCCAGGCCCCATGCTATGGACACAATGTGCTGAGTTCTCTAACAACAGCCTCATAGCCGATCATAAGGAGGTGGTTCTCAATCAGAGGCCGTTTGGTGACACCCTCTCACCCTCCACTTACCCTCACCCTGGAGATATTTATCAATGTCTAGAGATATTTTTCATCGCTAAAATTGAACTGGAGATATACAACCAGCATTTAGTGGGCAAAGACTGGGGAGGCTACTAAACACCTTACAATGCACAAGAGAGACCCCACAAAAAATGATTCAGTCAATTCTGACTCAGCGTGACCTGACGTAAAGTCGTCCTTTTCCTTGAAATGAGACTCTCCCTGGGTTTCCACAGCATGAGCTCTCATGATTCTCTAGCAGCCACTTTCTGAACTGTACTAAGGCCTAAAGCTGGATCTACCTCCATTTGTTTGCTTTTGGCTTTGTTTTTTAAACGTACACCGCACTTTTAATTTCAACATCTTCCAATTTTTTTCTTCTTTCTTGTTGTTGTTATTAACTCCCTATTCCCCCCAACTTCCTCTCCCATCCCACCAAGAAACTATTAGTTCAGTTATTGTCTCTAACAATGTACTATACGAAATTTTGTATACAGAAAAACATGCAAAAACAATAAGAGATGAAAGCAAAAACATACCCCAAAAAATCTAACAACAATAATAAAATAAAGCAGAGGCAACCCTTAACAGAAAAGGAAGTAGAAAATATTTAAAAATCCGGACCAAATATAAAATGGATAAAAAGAGAAATCATATGACAAGTTGTTAAATCATTGCACATTTTCAACGATTCACTTTGCAATGTCTTCTGCAAGGCTCTTCATATTCCTCATCCTTGGTCAGAGGGGATTCACCCTTGCATTCCCTCCACCCCACCCTCTCTCCACTCCTCCAGCAGCTCCAATCCAACCACCGGGCTGAAGAAGCTCAACCATCTTGATCTCCCAACATCCCAGCTCCCCTCTCCACTAGTAAACCCTCTCCAGTCCATCTGGATTTGTGGGGTAGAGTTGGGACCATGATGGTTAGGGGAGAAAGGCTTCAGGAACTAGAGGGAATTTGTATGCATCATTGCTGCCCAACTGCCCCTCGACTGGTCTGTCTCCTCCC